>CAMPDV010007321.1:0-16620 GCA_946699065.1 Loxodes magnus
ATTTAAAAAAGTGAAGAAGTTAAGTAAGAAAAGAAGATAGAATTTCAGTATTAAGGAGTATGCTTTGAGAAGTAATAAGTATTTAGAAAAGTGAAGAAGTAAAGTAAGAAAAGAAGATAGAATTTCAGTTTTAAAGAGTATGCTTTGAGAAGTAATAAGTATTTAGAAAAGTGAAGAAGTAAAGCAAGAAAAGAAGATAGAATTTCAGTTTTAAAGAGTATGCTTTGAGAAGTAATAAGTATTTAGAAAAGTGAAGAAGTAAAGCAAGAAAAGAAGATAGAATTTCAGTTTTAAAGAGTATGCTTTGAGAAGTAATAAGTATTTAAAAAAGTGAAGAAGTTAAGTAAGAAAAGAAGATAGAATTTCAGTATTAAGGAGTATGCTTTGAGAAGTAATAAGTATTTAGAAAAGTGAAGAAGTAAAGTAAGAAAAGAAGATAGAATTTCAGTTTTAAAGAGTATGCTTTGAGAAGTAATAAGTATTTAGAAAAGTGAAGAAGTAAAGCAAGAAAAGAAGATAGAATTTCAGTTTTAAAGAGTATGCTTTGAGAAGTAATAAGTATTTAGAAAAGTGAAGAAGTAAAGTAAGAAAAGAAGATAGAGTATCAGTTTTAAATAGTATGCTTTGAGAATTAATAAGTATTTAGAAAAGTGAAGAAGTAAAGTAAGAAAAGAAGATAGAATTTCAGTATTAAGGAGTATGCTTTGAGAAGTAATAAGTATTTAGAAAAGTGAAGAAGTAAAGTAAGAAAAGAAGATAGAATTTCAGTATTAAGGAGTATGCTTTGAGAAGTAATAAGTATTTAGAAAAGTGAAGAAGTAAAGTAAGAAAAGAAGATAGAATTTCAGTATTAAGGAGTATGCTTTGAGAAGTAATAAGTATTTAGAAAAGTGAAGAAGTAAAGTAAGAAAAGAAGATAGAATTTCAGTATTAAGGAGTATGCTTTGAGAAGTAATAAGTATTTAGAAAAGTGAAGAAGTAAAGCAAGAAAAGAAGATAGAATTTCAGTTTTAAAGAGTATGCTTTGAGATTTAATAAGTATTTAGAAAAGTGAAGAAGTAAAGTAAGAAAAGAAGATAGAGTATCAGTTTTAAATAGTATGCTTTGAGAAGTAATAAGTATTTAGAAAAGTGAAGAAGTAAAGTAAGAAAAGAAGATAGAATTTCAGTTTTAAGGAGTTAGCTTTGAGAATTAATAAGTATTTAGAAAAGTGAAGAAGTAAAGTAAGAAAAGAAGATAGAGTATCAGTTTTAAATAGTATGCTTTGAGAATTAATAAGTATTTAGAAAAGTGAAGAAGTAAAGTAAGAAAAGAAGATAGAATTTCAGTTTTAAAGAGTATGCTTTGAGAAGTAATAAGTATTTAGAAAAGTGAAGAAGTAAAGTAAGAAAAGAAGATAGAATTTGAGTTTTAAAGAGTATGCTTTGAGAAGTAATAAGTATTTAGAAAAGTGAAGAAGTAAAGTAAGAAAAGAAGATAGAATTTCAGTTTTAAAGAGTATGCTTTGAGAAGTAATAAGTATTTAAAAAAGTGAAGAAGTAAAGTGAGAAAAGAAGATAGAATTTCAGTTTTAAAGAGTATGCTTTGAGAAGTAATAAGTATTTAGAAAAGTGAAGAAGTAAAGTAAGAAAAGAAGATAGAATTTCAGTTTTAAAGAGTATGCTTTGAGAAGTAATAAGTATTTAGAAAAGTGAAGAAGTAAAGTAAGAAAAGAAGATAGAATTTCAGTTTTAAAGAGTATGTTTTTAGAAGTAATAAGTATTTAGAAAAGTGAAGAAGTAAAGCAAGAAAAGAAGATAGAATGTCAGTTTTAAATAGTATGCTTTGAGAAGTAATAAGTATTTAGAAAAGTGAAGAAGTAAAGTAAGAAAAGAAGAAAGAATTTGAGTTTTAAAGAGTATGCTTTGAGAAGTAATAAGTATTTGTAAAAGCGAAGAAGTAAAGAAAAAAAAGAAGATAGAATTTCAGTTTTAAAGAGTATGCTTTGAGAAGTAATAAGTATTTAGAAAAGTGAATAAGTAAAGTAAGAAAAGAAGATAGAGTATCAGTTTTAAGGAGTTAGCTTTGAGAAGTAATAAGTATTTAGAAAAGTGAAGAAGTAAAGTAAGAAAAGAAGATAGAATTTGAGTTTTAAAGAGTATGCTTTGAGAAGTAATAAGTATTTAGAAAAGTGAAGAAGTAAAGTAAGAAAAGAAGATAGAATTTCAGTTTTAAATAGTATGCTTTGAGAATTAATAAGTATTTAGAAAAGTGAAGAAGTAAAGTAAGAAAAGAAGATAGAATTTCAGTTTTAAAGAGTATGCTTTGAGAAGTAATAAGTATTTAGAAAAGTGAAGAAGTAAAGTAAGAAAAGAAGATAGAATTTCAGTTTTAAAGAGTATGTTTTTAGAAGTAATAAGTATTTAGAAAAGTGAAGAAGTAAAGCAAGAAAAGAAGATAGAATGTCAGTTTTAAATAGTATGCTTTGAGAAGTAATAAGTATTTAGAAAAGTGAAGAAGTAAAGTAAGAAAAGAAGAAAGAATTTGAGTTTTAAAGAGTATGCTTTGAGAAGTAATAAGTATTTGTAAAAGCGAAGAAGTAAAGAAAAAAAAGAAGATAGAATTTCAGTTTTAAAGAGTATGCTTTGAGAAGTAATAAGTATTTAGAAAAGTGAATAAGTAAAGTAAGAAAAGAAGATAGAATTTCAGTTTTAAAGAGTATGCTTTGAGAAGTAATAAGTATTTAGAAAAGCGAAGAAGTAAAGTAAGAAAAGAAGAAAGAATTTGAGTTTTAAAGAGTATGCTTTGAGAAGTAATAAGTATTTAGAAAAGTGAAGAAGTAAAGTAAGAAAAGAAGATAGAGTATCAGTTTTAAATAGTATGCTTTGAGAAGTAATAAGTATTTAGAAAAGTGAAGAAGTAAAGTAAGAAAAGAAGATAGAATTTCAGTTTTAAAGATTATGTTTTTAGAATTAATAAGTATTTAAAAAAGTGAAGAAGTAAAGTGAGAAAAGAAGATAGAATTTCAGTTTTAAAGAGTATGCTTTGAGATTTAATAAGTATTTAGAAAAGTGAAGAAGTAAAGTAAGAAAAGAAGATAGAATTTCAGTTTTAAAGAGTATGCTTTGAGAAGTAATAAGTATTTAGAAAAGTGAAGAAGTAAAGTAAGAAAAGAAGATAGAATTTCAGTTTTAAAGAGTATGCTTTGAGAAGTAATAAGTATTTAGAAAAGTGAAGAAGTAAAGTGAGAAAAGAAGATAGAATTTCAGTTTTAAAGAGTATGCTTTGAGAAGTAATAAGTATTTAGAAAAGTGAAGAAGTAAAGTAAGAAAAGAAGATAGAATTTCAGTTTTAAAGAGTATGCTTTGAGAAGTAATAAGTATTTAGAAAAGTGAAGAAGTAAAGTAAGAAAAGAAGAAAGAATTTGAGTTTTAAAGAGTATGCTTTGAGAAGTAATAAGTATTTAGAAAAGTGAATAAGTAAAGTAAGAAAAGAAGATAGAATTTCAGTTTTAAAGATTATGTTTTTAGAATTAATAAGTATTTAAAAAAGTGAAGAAGTTAAGTAAGAAAAGAAGATAGAATTTCAGTATTAAGGAGTATGCTTTGAGAAGTAATAAGTATTTAGAAAAGTGAAGAAGTAAAGTAAGAAAAGAAGATAGAATTTCAGTTTTAAAGAGTATGCTTTGAGAAGTAATAAGTATTTAGAAAAGTGAAGAAGTAAAGCAAGAAAAGAAGATAGAATTTCAGTTTTAAAGAGTATGCTTTGAGAAGTAATAAGTATTTAGAAAAGTGAAGAAGTAAAGTAAGAAAAGAAGATAGAATTTCAGTTTTAAAGAGTATGCTTTGAGAAGTAATAAGTATTTAGAAAAGTGAAGAAGTAAAGTAAGAAAAGAAGATAGAATTTCAGTTTTAAAGAGTATGCTTTGAGAAGTAATAAGTATTTAGAAAAGTGAAGAAGTAAAGTAAGAAAAGAAGATAGAATTTCAGTTTTAAAGAGTATGCTTTGAGAAGTAATAAGTATTTAGAAAAGCGAAGAAGTAAAGTAAGAAAAGAAGAAAGAATTTGAGTTTTAAAGAGTATGCTTTGAGAAGTAATAAGTATTTAGAAAAGTGAAGAAGTAAAGTAAGAAAAGAAGATAGAGTATCAGTTTTAAATAGTATGCTTTGAGAAGTAATAAGTATTTAGAAAAGTGAAGAAGTAAAGTAAGAAAAGAAGAAAGAATTTCAGTTTTAAAGATTATGTTTTTAGAATTAATAAGTATTTAAAAAAGTGAAGAAGTTAAGTAAGAAAAGAAGATAGAATTTCAGTATTAAGGAGTATGCTTTGAGAAGTAATAAGTATTTAGAAAAGTGAAGAAGTAAAGTAAGAAAAGAAGATAGAATTTCAGTTTTAAAGAGTATGCTTTGAGAAGTAATAAGTATTTAGAAAAGTGAAGAAGTAAAGCAAGAAAAGAAGAAAGAATTTGAGTTTTAAATAGTATGCTTTGAGAAGTAATAAGTATTTAGAAAAGTGAAGAAGTAAAGTAAGAAAAGAAGATAGAATTTCAGTTTTAAAGAGTATGCTTTGAGAAGTAATAAGTATTTAGAAAAGTGAAGAAGTAAAGTAAGAAAAGAAGATAGAATTTCAGTTTTAAAGAGTATGTTTTTAGAATTAATAAGTATTTAAAAAAGTGAAGAAGTAAAGTGAGAAAAGAAGATAGAATTTCAGTTTTAAAGAGTATGCTTTGAGAAGTAATAAGTATTTAGAAAAGTGAAGAAGTAAAGTAAGAAAAGAAGATAGAATTTCAGTTTTAAGGAGTTAGCTTTGAGAAGTAATAAGTATTTAGAAAAGTGAAGAAGTAAAGTAAGAAAAGAAGATAGAATTTCAGTTTTAAAGAGTATGCTTTGAGAAGTAATAAGTATTTAGAAAAGTGAAGAAGTAAAGCAAGAAAAGAAGATAGAATTTCAGTTTTAAAGAGTATGCTTTGAGAAGTAATAAGTATTTAGAAAAGTGAAGAAGTAAAGTAAGAAAAGAAGATAGAATTTCAGTTTTAAAGAGTATGCTTTGAGAATTAATAAGTATTTAAAAAAGTGAAGAAGTAAAGTAAGAAAAGAAGATAGAATTTCAGTTTTAAAGAGTATGTTTTTAGAATTAATAAGTATTTAAAAAAGTGAAGAAGTAAAGTGAGAAAAGAAGATAGAATTTCAGTTTTAAAGAGTATGCTTTGAGAAGTAATAAGTATTTAGAAAAGTGAAGAAGTAAAGTAAGAAAAGAAGATAGAATTTCAGTATTAAGGAGTATGCTTTGAGAAGTAATAAGTATTTAGAAAAGTGAAGAAGTAAAGTAAGAAAAGAAGATAGAATTTCAGTTTTAAGGAGTTAGCTTTGAGAAGTAATAAGTATTTAGAAAAGTGAAGAAGTAAAGTAAGAAAAGAAGATAGAGTATCAGTTTTAAATAGTATGCTTTGAGAATTAATAAGTATTTAGAAAAGTGAAGAAGTAAAGTAAGAAAAGAAGATAGAGTATCAGTTTTAAATAGTATGCTTTGAGAAGTAATAAGTATTTAGAAAAGTGAATAAGTAAAGTAAGAAAAGAAGATAGAATTTCAGTTTTAAAGATTATGTTTTTAGAATTAATAAGTATTTAAAAAAGTGAAGAAGTTAAGTAAGAAAAGAAGATAGAATTTCAGTTTTAAAGAGTATGCTTTGAGAAGTAATAAGTATTTAGAAAAGTGAATAAGTAAAGTAAGAAAAGAAGATAGAGTATCAGTTTTAAGGAGTTAGCTTTGAGAAGTAATAAGTATTTAGAAAAGTGAAGAAGTAAAGTAAGAAAAGAAGATAGAATTTGAGTTTTAAAGAGTATGCTTTGAGAAGTAATAAGTATTTAGAAAAGTGAAGAAGTAAAGTAAGAAAAGAAGATAGAATTTCAGTTTTAAAGAGTATGCTTTGAGAAGTAATAAGTATTTAGAAAAGTGAAGAAGTAAAGCAAGAAAAGAAGATAGAATGTCAGTTTTAAATAGTATGCTTTGAGAAGTAATAAGTATTTAGAAAAGTGAAGAAGTAAAGCAAGAAAAGAAGATAGAATTTCAGTTTTAAAGAGTATGCTTTGAGAAGTAATAAGTATTTAGAAAAGTGAAGAAGTAAAGTAAGAAAAGAAGATAGAATTTGAGTTTTAAAGAGTATGCTTTGAGAAGTAATAAGTATTTAGAAAAGTGAAGAAGTAAAGTAAGAAAAGAAGATAGAATTTCAGTTTTAAGGAGTTAGCTTTGAGAATTAATAAGTATTTAGAAAAGTGAAGAAGTAAAGTAAGAAAAGAAGAAAGAATTTGAGTTTTAAATAGTATGCTTTGAGAAGTAATAAGTATTTAGAAAAGTGAAGAAGTAAAGTAAGAAAAGAAGATAGAATTTCAGTTTTAAGGAGTTAGCTTTGAGAATTAATAAGTATTTAGAAAAGTGAAGAAGTAAAGTAAGAAAAGAAGATAGAGTATCAGTTTTAAATAGTATGCTTTGAGAATTAATAAGTATTTAGAAAAGTGAAGAAGTAAAGTAAGAAAAGAAGATAGAATTTCAGTTTTAAAGAGTATGCTTTGAGAAGTAATAAGTATTTAGAAAAGTGAAGAAGTAAAGTAAGAAAAGAAGAAAGAATTTGAGTTTTAAAGAGTATGCTTTGAGAATTAATAAGTATTTAGAAAAGTGAAGAAGTAAAGTAAGAAAAGAAGATAGAGTATCAGTTTTAAAGAGTAAGCTTTGAGAAGTAATAAGTATTTAGAAAAGTGAAGAAGTAAAGCAAGAAAAGAAGATAGAATTTCAGTTTTAAAGAGTATGCTTTGAGAAGTAATAAGTATTTAGAAAAGTGAAGAAGTAAAGTAAGAAAAGAAGATAGAATTTCAGTTTTAAAGAGTATGCTTTGAGAAGTAATAAGTATTTAGAAAAGTGAAGAAGTAAAGTAAGAAAAGAAGATAGAATTTCAGTTTTAAAGAGTATGTTTTTAGAATTAATAAGTATTTAAAAAAGTGAAGAAGTAAAGTGAGAAAAGAAGATAGAATTTCAGTTTTAAAGAGTAAGCTTTGAGAAGTAATAAGTATTTAGAAAAGTGAAGAAGTAAAGTAAGAAAAGAAGATAGAATTTCAGTTTTAAGGAGTATGCTTTGAGAAGTTATAAGTGTTTAGAAAAGTGAAGAAGTAAAGTAAGAAAAGAAGATAGAATTTCAGTTTTAAAGAGTATGTTTTTAGAATTAATAAGTATTTAAAAAAGTGAAGAAGTAAAGTGAGAAAAGAAGATAGAATTTCAGTTTTAAAGAGTATGCTTTGAGAAGTAATAAGTATTTAGAAAAGTGAAGAAGTAAAGTAAGAAAAGAAGATAGAATTTCAGTTTTAAATAGTATGCTTTGAGAAGTAATAAGTATTTAGAAAAGTGAAGAAGTAAAGTAAGAAAAGAAGATAGAATTTCAGTTTTAAAGAGTATGCTTTTAGAATTAATAAGTATTTAAAAAAGTGAAGAAGTAAAGTGAGAAAAGAAGATAGAGTATCAGTTTTAAGGAGTTAGCTTTGAGAAGTAATAAGTATTTAGAAAAGTGAAGAAGTAAAGTAAGAAAAGAAGATAGAATTTGAGTTTTAAAGAGTATGCTTTGAGATGTAATAAGTATTTAGAAAAGTGAAGAAGTAAAGTAAGAAAAGAAGATAGAATTTCAGTTTTAAAGAGTATGTTTTTAGAATTAATAAGTATTTAAAAAAGTGAAGAAGTAAAGTGAGAAAAGAAGATAGAATTTCAGTTTTAAAGAGTATGCTTTGAGAAGTAATAAGTATTTAGAAAAGTGAAGAAGTAAAGTAAGAAAAGAAGATAGAATTTCAGTTTTAAATAGTATGCTTTGAGAAGTAATAAGTATTTAGAAAAGTGAAGAAGTAAAGTAAGAAAAGAAGATAGAATTTCAGTTTTAAAGATTATGTTTTTAGAATTAATAAGTATTTAAAAAAGTGAAGAAGTAAAGTGAGAAAAGAAGATAGAATTTCAGTTTTAAAGAGTATGCTTTGAGAAGTAATAAGTATTTAGAAAAGTGAAGAAGTAAAGTAAGAAAAGAAGATAGAATTTCAGTTTTAAATAGTATGCTTTGAGAATTAATAAGTATTTGTAAAAGTGAAGAAGTAAAGTAAGAAAAGAAGATAGAATTTCAGTTTTAAAGAGTATGCTTTGAGAAGTAATAAGTATTTAGAAAAGTGAAGAAGTAAAGTGAGAAAAGAAGATAGAATTTCAGTTTTAAAGAGTATGCTTTGAGAATTAATAAGTATTTAAAAAAGTGAAGAAGTAAAGTGAGAAAAGAAGATAGAATTTCAGTTTTAAAGAGTATGCTTTGAGAAGTAATAAGTATTTAGAAAAGTGAAGAAGTAAAGTAAGAAAAGAAGATAGAATTTCAGTTTTAAGGAGTTAGCTTTGAGAAGTAATAAGTATTTAGAAAAGTGAAGAAGTAAAGTAAGAAAAGAAGATAGAATGTCAGTTTTAAATAGTATGCTTTGAGAAGTAATAAGTATTTAGAAAAGTGAAGAAGTAAAGCAAGAAAAGAAGATAGAATTTCAGTTTTAAAGAGTATGCTTTGAGAAGTAATAAGTATTTAGAAAAGTGAAGAAGTAAAGTAAGAAAAGAAGATAGAGTATCAGTTTTAAATAGTATGCTTTGAGAAGTAATAAGTATTTAGAAAAGTGAAGAAGTAAAGTAAGAAAAGAAGATAGAGTATCAGTTTTAAATAGTATGCTTTGAGAATTAATAAGTATTTAGAAAAGTGAAGAAGTAAAGTAAGAAAAGAAGATAGAATTTCAGTTTTAAAGAGTATGCTTTGAGAAGTAATAAGTATTTAGAAAAGTGAAGAAGTAAAGTAAGAAAAGAAGAAAGAATTTGAGTTTTAAAGAGTATGCTTTGAGAATTAATAAGTATTTAGAAAAGTGAAGAAGTAAAGTAAGAAAAGAAGATAGAGTATCAGTTTTAAAGAGTAAGCTTTGAGAAGTAATAAGTATTTAGAAAAGTGAAGAAGTAAAGTAAGAAAAGAAGATAGAATTTCAGTTTTAAGGAGTATGCTTTGAGAAGTTATAAGTGTTTAGAAAAGTGAAGAAGTAAAGTAAGAAAAGAAGATAGAATTTCAGTTTTAAAGAGTATGCTTTGAGAAGTAATAAGTATTTAGAAAAGTGAAGAAGTAAAGTAAGAAAAGAAGAAAGAATTTGAGTTTTAAAGAGTATGCTTTGAGAAGTAATAAGTATTTAGAAAAGCGAAGAAGTAAAGCAAGAAAAGAAGATAGAATGTCAGTTTTAAATAGTATGCTTTGAGAAGTAATAAGTATTTAGAAAAGTGAAGAAGTAAAGTAAGAAAAGAAGAAAGAATTTGAGTTTTAAAGAGTATGCTTTGAGAAGTAATAAGTATTTGTAAAAGCGAAGAAGTAAAGAAAAAAAAGAAGATAGAATTTCAGTTTTAAAGAGTATGCTTTGAGAAGTAATAAGTATTTAGAAAAGTGAATAAGTAAAGTAAGAAAAGAAGATAGAGTATCAGTTTTAAGGAGTTAGCTTTGAGAAGTAATAAGTATTTAGAAAAGTGAAGAAGTAAAGTAAGAAAAGAAGATAGAATTTGAGTTTTAAAGAGTATGCTTTGAGATGTAATAAGTATTTAGAAAAGTGAAGAAGTAAAGTAAGAAAAGAAGATAGAATTTCAGTTTTAAATAGTATGCTTTTAGAATTAATAAGTATTTAAAAAAGTGAAGAAGTAAAGTGAGAAAAGAAGATAGAATTTCAGTTTTAAAGAGTATGCTTTGAGAAGTAATAAGTATTTAGAAAAGTGAAGAAGTAAAGTAAGAAAAGAAGATAGAATTTGAGTTTTAAAGAGTATGCTTTTAGAATTAATAAGTATTTAAAAAAGTGAAGAAGTAAAGTGAGAAAAGAAGATAGAGTATCAGTTTTAAGGAGTTAGCTTTGAGAAGTAATAAGTATTTAGAAAAGTGAAGAAGTAAAGTAAGAAAAGAAGATAGAATTTGAGTTTTAAAGAGTATGCTTTGAGATGTAATAAGTATTTAGAAAAGTGAAGAAGTAAAGTAAGAAAAGAAGATAGAATTTCAGTTTTAAAGAGTATGTTTTTAGAATTAATAAGTATTTAAAAAAGTGAAGAAGTAAAGTGAGAAAAGAAGATAGAATTTCAGTTTTAAAGAGTATGCTTTGAGAAGTAATAAGTATTTAGAAAAGTGAAGAAGTAAAGTAAGAAAAGAAGATAGAATTTCAGTTTTAAAGAGTATGCTTTGAGAAGTAATAAGTATTTAGAAAAGTGAAGAAGTAAAGTAAGAAAAGAAGATAGAATTTCAGTTTTAAATAGTATGCTTTGAGAATTAATAAGTATTTAGAAAAGTGAAGAAGTAAAGTAAGAAAAGAAGATAGAATTTCAGTTTTAAAGAGTATGCTTTGAGAAGTAATAAGTATTTAGAAAAGTGAAGAAGTAAAGTGAGAAAAGAAGATAGAATTTCAGTTTTAAAGAGTATGCTTTGAGAAGTTATAAGTATTTAGAAAAGTGAAGAAGTAAAGTAAGAAAAGAAGATAGAATTTCAGTATTAAGGAGTATGCTTTGAGAAGTAATAAGTATTTAGAAAAGTGAAGAAGTAAAGTAAGAAAAGAAGATAGAATTTCAGTTTTAAAGAGTATGCTTTGAGAAGTAATAAGTATTTAGAAAAGTGAAGAAGTAAAGTAAGAAAAGAAGAAAGAATTTGAGTTTTAAAGAGTATGTTTTTAGAATTAATAAGTATTTAAAAAAGTGAAGAAGTAAAGTGAGAAAAGAAGATAGAATTTCAGTTTTAAAGAGTATGCTTTGAGAAGTAATAAGTATTTAGAAAAGTGAAGAAGTAAAGTAAGAAAAGAAGATAGAGTATCAGTTTTAAAGAGTAAGCTTTGAGAAGTAATAAGTGTTTAGAAAAGTGAAGAAGTAAAGTAAGAAAAGAAGATAGAATTTCAGTTTTAAAGAGTATGCTTTGAGAAGTAATAAGTATTTAGAAAAGTGAATAAGTAAAGTAAGAAAAGAAGATAGAGTATCAGTTTTAAGGAGTTAGCTTTGAGAAGTAATAAGTATTTAGAAAAGTGAAGAAGTAAAGTAAGAAAAGAAGATAGAATTTGAGTTTTAAAGAGTATGCTTTGAGAAGTAATAAGTATTTAGAAAAGTGAAGAAGTAAAGTAAGAAAAGAAGATAGAATTTCAGTTTTAAAGAGTATGCTTTGAGAATTAATAAGTATTTAGAAAAGTGAAGAAGTAAAGTAAGAAAAGAAGAAAGAATTTGAGTTTTAAAGAGTATGCTTTGAGAAGTAATAAGTATTTAGAAAAGCGAAGAAGTAAAGTAAGAAAAGAAGAAAGAATTTGAGTTTTAAAGAGTATGCTTTGAGAAGTAATAAGTATTTAGAAAAGTGAAGAAGTAAAGTAAGAAAAGAAGATAGAGTATCAGTTTTAAATAGTATGCTTTGAGAAGTAATAAGTATTTAGAAAAGTGAAGAAGTAAAGTAAGAAAAGAAGATAGAATTTCAGTTTTAAAGATTATGTTTTTAGAATTAATAAGTATTTAAAAAAGTGAAGAAGTAAAGTGAGAAAAGAAGATAGAATTTCAGTTTTAAAGAGTATGCTTTGAGAAGTAATAAGTATTTAGAAAAGTGAAGAAGTAAAGTAAGAAAAGAAGATAGAGTATCAGTTTTAAAGAGTATGCTTTGAGAAGTAATAAGTATTTAGAAAAGTGAAGAAGTAAAGTAAGAAAAGAAGATAGAGTATCAGTTTTAAGGAGTGAGCTTTGAGAAGTAATAAGTATTTAGAAAAGTGAAGAAGTAAAGTGAGAAAAGAAGATAGAGTATCAGTTTTAAAGAGTATGCTTTGAGAAGTAATAAGTATTTAGAAAAGTGAAGAAGTAAAGTAAGAAAAGAAGATAGAGTATCAGTTTTAAAGAGTATGCTTTGAGAAGTAATAAGTATTTAGAAAAGTGAAGAAGTAAAGTAAGAAAAGAAGATAGAGTATCAGTTTTAAAGAGTATGCTTTGAGAAGTAATAAGTATTTAGAAAAGTGAAGAAGTAAAGTAAGAAAAGAAGAAAGAATTTGAGTTTTAAAGAGTATGCTTTGAGAAGTAATAAGTATTTAGAAAAGTGAAGAAGTAAAGTAAGAAAAGAAGATATAATTTCAGTTTTAAAGAGTATGCTTTGAGAAGTAATAAGTATTTAGAAAAGTGAAGAAGTAAAGTAAGAAAAGAAGATAGAATTTCAGTTTTAAATAGTATGCTTTGAGAAGTAATAAGTATTTAGAAAAGTGAAGAAGTAAAGTAAGAAAAGAAGATAGAATTTCAGTTTTAAAGAGTATGCTTTGAGAAGTAATAAGTATTTAGAAAAGTGAAGAAGTAAAGTAAGAAAAGAAGATAGAATTTGAGTTTTAAAGAGTATGCTTTGAGAATTAATAAGTATTTAGAAAAGTGAAGAAGTAAAGTAAGAAAAGAAGATAGAATTTCAGTTTTAAAGAGTATGCTTTGAGAAGTAATAAGTATTTAGAAAAGTGAAGAAGTAAAGTAAGAAAAGAAGATAGAATTTCAGTTTTAAATAGTATGCTTTGAGAAGTAATAAGTATTTAGAAAAGTGAAGAAGTAAAGTAAGAAAAGAAGATAGAATTTCAGTTTTAAGGAGTTAGCTAGAGAAGTAATAAGTATTTAGAAAAGTGAAGAAGTAAAGTAAGAAAAGAAGAAAGAATTTCAGTTTTAAAGAGTATGCTTTGAGAAGTAATAAGTATTTAGAAAAGTGAAGAAGTAAAGCAAGAAAAGAAGAAAGAATTTCAGTTTTAAGGAGTGAGCTTTGAGAAGTAATAAGTATTTAGAAAAGTGAAGAAGTAAAGTAAGAAAAGAAGAAAGAATTTCAGTTTTAAGGAGTTAGCTAGAGAAGTACTAAGTATTTAGTAAAGTGAAGAAGTAAAGTAAGAAAAGAAGATAGAATTTCAGTTTTAAAGAGTATGCTTTGAGAAGTAATAAGTATTTAGAAAAGTGAAGAAGTAAAGTAAGAAAAGAAGATAGAATTTCAGTTTTAAAGAGTAAGATTTGAGAAGTAATAAGTATTTAGAAAAGTGAAGAAGTAAAGTAAGAAAAGAAGAAAGAATTTCAGTTTTAAAGAGTATGCTTTGAGAAGTAATAAGTATTTAGAAAAGTGAAGAAGTAAAGTAAGAAAAGAAGATAGAATTTGAGTTTTAAAGAGTATGCTTTGAGAAGTAATAAGTATTTAGAAAAGTGAATAAGTAAAGTAAGAAAAGAAGATAGAATTTCAGTATTAAGGAGTATGCTTTGAGAAGTAATAAGTATTTGTAAAAGTGAAGAAGTAAAGTAAGAAAAGAAGATAGAGTATCAGTTTTAAAGAGTATGCTTTGAGAAGTAATAAGTATTTAGAAAAGTGAAGAAGTAAAGTAAGAAAAGAAGAAAGAATTTGAGTTTTAAAGAGTATGCTTTGAGAAGTAATAAGTATTTAGAAAAGTGAAGAAGTAAAGTAAGAAAAGAAGATAGAGTATCAGTTTTAAAGAGTATGCTTTGAGAAGTAATAAGTATTTAGAAAAGTGAAGAAGTAAAGTAAGAAAAGAAGATAGAATTTGAGTTTTAAAGAGTATGCTTTGAGAAGTAATAAGTATTTAGAAAAGTGAAGAAGTAAAGTAAGAAAAGAAGATAGAGTATCAGTTTTAAAGAGTATGCTTTGAGAAGTAATAAGTATTTAGAAAAGTGAAGAAGTAAAGTAAGAAAAGAAGATAGAATTTCAGTTTTAAGGAGTTAGCTTTGAGAAGTAATAAGTATTTAGAAAAGTGAAGAAGTAAAGTAAGAAAAGAAGATAGAATTTCAGTTTTAAAGAGTATGCTTTGAGAAGTAATAAGTATTTAGAAAAGTGAAGAAGTAAAGTAAGAAAAGAAGATAGAATTTCAGTTTTAAGGAGTATGTTTTTAGAATTAATAAGTATTTAAAAAAGTGAAGAAGTAAAGTGAGAAAAGAAGATAGAATTTCAGTTTTAAAGAGTATGCTTTGAGAAGTAATAAGTATTTAGAAAAGTGAAGAAGTAAAGTAAGAAAAGAAGATAGAGTATCAGTTTTAAAGAGTATGCTTTGAGAAGTAATAAGTATTTAGAAAAGTGAAGAAGTAAAGTAAGAAAAGAAGATAGAGTATCAGTTTTAAGGAGTGAGCTTTGAGAAGTAATAAGTATTTAGAAAAGTGAAGAAGTAAAGTGAGAAAAGAAGATAGAGTATCAGTTTTAAAGAGTATGCTTTGAGAAGTAATAAGTATTTAGAAAAGTGAAGAAGTAAAGTAAGAAAAGAAGATAGAATTTCAGTTTTAAAGAGTATGCTTTGAGAAGTAATAAGTATTTAGAAAAGCGAAGAAGTAAAGTAAGAAAAGAAGAAAGAATTTGAGTTTTAAAGAGTATGCTTTGAGAAGTAATAAGTATTTAGAAAAGTGAAGAAGTAAAGTAAGAAAAGAAGATAGAGTATCAGTTTTAAATAGTATGCTTTGAGAAGTAATAAGTATTTAGAAAAGTGAAGAAGAAAAGTAAGAAAAGAAGATAGAATTTCAGTTTTAAAGATTATGTTTTTAGAATTAATAAGTATTTAAAAAAGTGAAGAAGTAAAGTGAGAAAAGAAGATAGAATTTCAGTTTTAAGGAGTTAGCTTTGAGAAGTAATAAGTATTTAGAAAAGTGAAGAAGTAAAGTAAGAAAAGAAGATAGAATTTGAGTTTTAAAGAGTATGCTTTGAGAATTAATAAGTATTTAGAAAAGTGAAGAAGTAAAGTAAGAAAAGAAGATAGAGTATCAGTTTTAAAGAGTAAGCTTTGAGAAGTAATAAGTATTTAGAAAAGTGAAGAAGTAAAGTAAGAAAAGAAGATAGAATTTCAGTTTTAAAGAGTATGCTTTGAGAAGTTATAAGTGTTTAGAAAAGTGAAGAAGTAAAGTAATAAAAGAAGATAGAATTTCAGTTTTAAAGAGTATGCTTTGAGAAGTAATAAGTATTTAGAAAAGTGAAGAAGTAAAGTAAGAAAAGAAGATAGAATTTCAGTTTTAAAGAGTATGCTTTGAGAAGTAATAAGTATTTAGAAAAGCGAAGAAGTAAAGTAAGAAAAGAAGAAAGAATTTGAGTTTTAAAGAGTATGCTTTGAGAAGTAATAAGTATTTAGAAAAGTGAAGAAGTAAAGTAAGAAAAGAAGATAGAATTTCAGTTTTAAAGAGTATGCTTTGAGAAGTAATAAGTATTTAGAAAAGTGAAGAAGTAAAGTAAGAAAAGAAGATAGAATTTCAGTTTTAAATAGTATGCTTTGAGAAGTAATAAGTATTTAGAAAAGTGAAGAAGTAAAGTAAGAAAAGAAGATAGAATTTCAGTTTTAAAGAGTATGCTTTGAGAAGTAATAAGTATTTAGAAAAGTGAATAAGTAAAGTAAGAAAAGAAGATAGAGTATCAGTTTTAAGGAGTTAGCTTTGAGAAGTAATAAGTATTTAGAAAAGTGAAGAAGTAAAGTAAGAAAAGAAGATAGAGTATCAGTTTTAAAGAGTATGCTTTGAGAAGTAATAAGTATTTAGAAAAGTGAAGAAGTAAAGTAAGAAAAGAAGATAGAATTTGAGTTTTAAAGAGTATGCTTTGAGAATTAATAAGTATTTAGAAAAGCGAAGAAGTAAAGTAAGAAAAGAAGAAAGAATTTGAGTTTTAAAGAGTATGCTTTGAGAAGTAATAAGTATTTAGAAAAGTGAAGAAGTAAAGTAAGAAAAGAAGATAGAGTATCAGTTTTAAATAGTATGCTTTGAGAAGTAATAAGTATTTAGAAAAGTGAAGAAGTAAAGTAAGAAAAGAAGATAGAATTTCAGTTTTAAAGATTATGTTTTTAGAATTAATAAGTATTTAAAAAAGTGAAGAAGTAAAGTGAGAAAAGAAGATAGAATTTCAGTTTTAAAGAGTATGCTTTGAGAAGTAATAAGTATTTAGAAAAGTGAAGAAGTAAAGTAAGAAAAGAAGATAGAGTATCAGTTTTAAAGAGTATGCTTTGAGAAGTAATAAGTATTTAGAAAAGTGAAGAAGTAAAGTAAGAAAAGAAGATAGAGTATCAGTTTTAAGGAGTGAGCTTTGAGAAGTAATAAGTATTTAGAAAAGTGAAGAAGTAAAGTAAGAAAAGAAGATAGAATTTCAGTATTAAGGAGTATGCTTTGAGAAGTAATAAGTATTTGTAAAAGTGAAGAAGTAAAGTAAGAAAAGAAGATAGAGTATCAGTTTTAAAGAGTATGCTTTGAGAAGTAATAAGTATTTAGAAAAGTGAAGAAGTAAAGTAAGAAAAGAAGAAAGAATTTGAGTTTTAAAGAGTATGCTTTGAGAAGTAATAAGTATTTAGAAAAGTGAAGAAGTAAAGTAAGAAAAGAAGATAGAGTATCAGTTTTAAAGAGTATGCTTTGAGAAGTAATAAGTATTTAGAAAAGTGAAGAAGTAAAGTAAGAAAAGAAGATAGAATTTCAGTTTTAAGGAGTTAGCTTTGAGAAGTAATAAGTATTTAGAAAAGTGAAGAAGTAAAGTAAGAAAAGAAGATAGAATTTCAGTTTTAAAGAGTATGCTTTGAGAAGTAATTAAGTATTTAGAAAAGTGAAGAAGTAAAGTAAGAAAAGAAGATAGAATTTCAGTTTTAAATAGTAG
>CAMPDV010007322.1:0-13042 GCA_946699065.1 Loxodes magnus
CACACTCTTTTTCTTACTCTTCTACTTCACTTTTCTTAGAAATCTCATCTTTCTTTCTCATTATATTACTTTTAATTATAATTTTCACACTCTTTTACTTGCTTTTCTACTTCACTTTTCTTAGAAATCTTATTTAACTTCTAGATACTTTCAATTATGATCTTCACACTCTTTTACTTGCTTTTCTACTTCACTTTTCTTAGAAATCTCATCTCTCTTTCTCATTATATTACTTTCAATTATTATCTTCACACTCTTTTTCTTACTCTTCTACTTCACTTTTCTTAGAAATCTTATTTAACTTCTAGATACCTTCAATTATGATCTTCACACTCTTTTTCTTACTTTTCAACTTCACTTTTCTTAGAAATTTCATCTTTCTTTCTCATTATATTACTTTTAATTATAATTTTCACACTCTTTTACTTGCTTTTCTACTTCACTTTTCTTAGAAATCTTATTTAACTTCTAGATACCTTCAATTATGATCTTCACACTCCTTTTCTTACTTTTCAACTTAACTTTTCTTAGAAATCTTATTTAACTTCTAGATACTTTCAATTATGATCTTCACACTCTTTTTCTTACTTTTCAACTTCACTTTTCTTAGAAATCTCATCTTTCTTTCTCATTATATTACTTTCAATTATTATCTTTAAACTCTTTTATTTGCTTTTCTACTTCACTTTTCTTAGAAATCTTATTTAACTTCTAGATACTTTCAATTATGATCTTCACACTCTTTTTCTTACTTTTCAACTTCACTTTTCTTAGAAATCTCATCTCTCTTTCTCATTATATTACTTTCAATTATTATCTTCAGACTCTTTTACTTGCTTTTCTTATTCACTTTTCTTAGAAATCTTATTTAACTTCTTGATACCTTACAATTATGATCTTCACACTCTTTTTCTTACTTTTCAACTTCACTTTTCTTAGAAATCTTATTTAACTTCTAGATAAATAACAATTATGATCTTCAAACTCTTTTTCTTACTTTTCAACTTCACTTTTCTTAGAAATCTTATTTAACTTTTAGATACCTTAAAATTATGAATTTCACACTCCTTTTACTTGCTTTTCTACTTCACTTTTCTTTGAAATCTTATTTAACTTCTAGATACCTTCAATTATGATATTCACACTCCTTTTCTTACTTTTCAACTTCACTTTTCTTAGAAATCTTATTTAACTTCTAAATACTTTCAATTATGATCTTCACACTCCTTTTCTTACTTTTCAACTTCACTTTTCTTAGAAATCTTATTTAACTTCTAGATACCTTCAATTATGATCTTCACACTCTTTTACTTGCTTTTCTACTTCACTTTTCTTAGAAATCTTATTTAACTTCTAGATACTTTCAATTATGATCTTCACACTCCTTTTCTTACATTTATTATTCACTTTTCTTAGAAATCTTATTTAACTTCTAGATACCTTCAATTATGATCTTCACACTCCTTTTCTTACTTTTCTTATTCACTTTTCTTAGAAATCTTATTTAACTTCTAGATACTTTCAATTATGATCTTCACACTCTTTTTCTTACTTTTCAACTTCACTTTTCTTAGAAATCTTATTTAACTTCTTGATACTTTCAATTATGATCTTTACACTCTTTTTCTTACTTTTCAACTTCACTTTTCTTAGAAATCTTATTTAACTTCTAGATACTTTCAATTATGATCTTCACACTCTTTTACTTGCTTTTCTACTTCACTTTTCTTAGAAATCTCATCTCTCTTTCTCATTATATTACTTTCAATTATTATCTTCAGACTCTTTTACTTGCTTTTCTTATTCACTTTTCTTAGAAATCTTATTTAACTTCTAGATACTTTCAATTATGATCTTCACACTCTTTTTCTTACTTTTCAACTTCACTTTTCTTAGAAATCTTATTTAACTTCTAGATACCTTACAATTATGATCTTCACACTCTTTTTCTTACTTTTCTACTTCACTTTTCTTAGAAATCTTATTTAACTTCTAGATACTTTCAATTATGATCTTCACACTCTTTTTCTTACTTTTCAACTTCACTTTTCTTAGAAATCTTATTTAACTTCTAGATACTTTCAATTATGATCTTCACACTCTTTTTCTTACTTTTCTACTTCACTTTTCTTAGAAATCTTATTTAACTTCTAGATACTTTCAATTATGATCTTCACACTCCTTTTACTTGCTTTTCTACTTCACTTTTCTTAGAAATCTTATTTAACTTCTAGATACCTTCAATTATGATCTTCACACTCCTTTTCTTACTTTTCAACTTCACTTTTCTTAGAAATCTTATTTAACTTCTAGATACCTTACAATTATGATCTTCACACTCTTTTTCTTACTTTTCTACTTCACTTTTCTTAGAAATCTTATTTAACTTCTAGATACCTTCAATTATGATCTTCACACTCTTTTTCTTACTTTTCTACTTCACTTTTCTTAGAAATCTTATTTAACTTCTAGATACTTTCAATTATGATCTTCACACTCCTTTTCTTACATTTATTATTCACTTTTCTTAGAAATCTTATTTAACTTCTAGATACTTTCAATTATGATCTTCACACTCTTTTTCTTACTCTTCTACTTCACTTTTCTTAGAAATCTTATTTAACTTCTAGATACTTTCAATTATGATCTTCACACTCTTTTACTTGCTTTTCTACTTCACTTTTCTTAGAAATCTCATCTCTCTTTCTCATTATATTACTTTCAATTATTATCTTCACACTCTTTTTCTTACTCTTCTACTTCACTTTTCTTAGAAATCTTATTTAACTTCTAGATACTTTCAATTATGATCTTCACACTCTTTTTCTTACTTTTCAACTTCACTTTTCTTAGAAATCTTATTTAACTTCTAGATACCTTACAATTATGATCTTCACACTCTTTTTCTTACTTTTCTACTTCACTTTTCTTAGAAATCTTATTTAACTTCTAGATACCTTAAAATTATGATCTTCACACTCTTTTACTTGCTTTTCTTATTCACTTTTCTTAGAAATCTTATTTAACTTCTTGATACTTTTAATTATGATCTTCAAACTCTTTTACTTGCTTTTCTTATTCACTTTTCTTTGAAATCTAATCTCTCTTTCTCATTTTTTTACTTTTAATTATAATTTTCACACTCTTTTACTTGCTTTTCTTATTCACTTTTCTTAGAAATCTTATTTAACTTCTAGATACTTTCAATTATGATCTTCACACTCTTTTTCTTACTCTTCTACTTCACTTTTCTTAGAAATCTTATTTAACTTCTAGATACTTTCAATTATGATCTTCACACTCTTTTTCTTACTTTTCAACTTCACTTTTCTTAGAAATCTCATCTTTCTTTCTCATTATATTACTTTCAATTATTATCTTTAAACTCTTTTATTTGCTTTTCTACTTCACTTTTCTTAGAAATCTTATTTAACTTCTAGATACTTTCAATTATGATCTTCACACTCTTTTTCTTACTTTTCAACTTCACTTTTCTTAGAAATCTTATTTAACTTCTAGATACCTTACAATTATGATCTTCACACTCTTTTTCTTACTTTTCTACTTCACTTTTCTTAGAAATCTTATTTAACTTCTAGATACTTTCAATTATGATCTTCACACTCTTTTTCTTACTTTTCAACTTCACTTTTCTTAGAAATCTTATTTAACTTTTAGATACCTTAAAATTATGAATTTCACACTCCTTTTACTTGCTTTTCTACTTCACTTTTCTTTGAAATCTTATTTAACTTCTAGATACCTTCAATTATGATATTCACACTCCTTTTCTTACTTTTCAACTTCACTTTTCTTAGAAATCTTATTTAACTTCTAAATACTTTCAATTATGATCTTCACACTCCTTTTCTTACTTTTCAACTTCACTTTTCTTAGAAATCTTATTTAACTTCTAGATACCTTCAATTATGATCTTCACACTCTTTTACTTGCTTTTCTACTTCACTTTTCTTAGAAATCTTATTTAACTTCTAGATACTTTCAATTATGATCTTCACACTCCTTTTCTTACATTTATTATTCACTTTTCTTAGAAATCTTATTTAACTTCTAGATACCTTCAATTATGATCTTCACACTCCTTTTCTTACTTTTCTTATTCACTTTTCTTAGAAATCTTATTTAACTTCTAGATACTTTCAATTATGATCTTCACACTCTTTTTCTTACTTTTCAACTTCACTTTTCTTAGAAATCTTATTTAACTTCTTGATACTTTCTATTATGATCTTTACACTCTTTTTCTTACTTTTCAACTTCACTTTTCTTAGAAATCTTATTTAACTTCTAGATACTTTCAATTATGATCTTCACACTCTTTTACTTGCTTTTCTACTTCACTTTTCTTAGAAATCTCATCTCTCTTTCTCATTATATTACTTTCAATTATTATCTTCAGACTCTTTTACTTGCTTTTCTTATTCACTTTTCTTAGAAATCTTATTTAACTTCTAGATACTTTCAATTATGATCTTCACACTCTTTTTCTTACTTTTCAACTTCACTTTTCTTAGAAATCTTATTTAACTTCTAGATACCTTACAATTATGATCTTCACACTCTTTTTCTTACTTTTCTACTTCACTTTTCTTAGAAATCTTATTTAACTTCTAGATACTTTCAATTATGATCTTCACACTCTTTTTCTTACTTTTCAACTTCACTTTTCTTAGAAATCTTATTTAACTTCTAGATACTTTCAATTATGATCTTCACACTCTTTTTCTTACTTTTCTACTTCACTTTTCTTAGAAATCTTATTTAACTTCTAGATACTTTCAATTATGATCTTCACACTCCTTTTACTTGCTTTTCTACTTCACTTTTCTTAGAAATCTTATTTAACTTCTAGATACCTTCAATTATGATCTTCACACTCCTTTTCTTACTTTTCAACTTCACTTTTCTTAGAAATCTTATTTAACTTCTAGATACCTTACAATTATGATCTTCACACTCTTTTTCTTACTTTTCTACTTCACTTTTCTTAGAAATCTTATTTAACTTCTAGATACCTTCAATTATGATCTTCACACTCTTTTTCTTACTTTTCTACTTCACTTTTCTTAGAAATCTTATTTAACTTCTAGATACTTTCAATTATGATCTTCACACTCCTTTTCTTACATTTATTATTCACTTTTCTTAGAAATCTTATTTAACTTCTAGATACTTTCAATTATGATCTTCACACTCTTTTTCTTACTCTTCTACTTCACTTTTCTTAGAAATCTTATTTAACTTCTAGATACTTTCAATTATGATCTTCACACTCTTTTACTTGCTTTTCTACTTCACTTTTCTTAGAAATCTCATCTCTCTTTCTCATTATATTACTTTCAATTATTATCTTCACACTCTTTTTCTTACTCTTCTACTTCACTTTTCTTAGAAATCTTATTTAACTTCTAGATACTTTCAATTATGATCTTCACACTCTTTTTCTTACTTTTCAACTTCACTTTTCTTAGAAATCTTATTTAACTTCTAGATACCTTACAATTATGATCTTCACACTCTTTTTCTTACTTTTCTACTTCACTTTTCTTAGAAATCTTATTTAACTTCTAGATACCTTAAAATTATGATCTTCACACTCTTTTACTTGCTTTTCTTATTCACTTTTCTTAGAAATCTTATTTAACTTCTTGATACTTTTAATTATGATCTTCAAACTCTTTTACTTGCTTTTCTTATTCACTTTTCTTTGAAATCTAATCTCTCTTTCTCATTTTTTTACTTTTAATTATAATTTTCACACTCTTTTACTTGCTTTTCTTATTCACTTTTCTTAGAAATCTTATTTAACTTCTAGATACTTTCAATTATGATCTTCACACTCTTTTTCTTACTTTTCTACTTCACTTTTCTTAGAAATCTTATTTAACTTCTAGATACTTTCAATTATGATCTTCACACTCCTTTTACTTGCTTTTCTACTTCACTTTTCTTAGAAATCTCATCTTTCTTTCTCATTATATTACTTTCAATTATTATCTTTAAACTCTTTTATTTGCTTTTCTACTTCACTTTTCTTAGAAATCTTATTTAACTTCTAGATACTTTCAATTATGATCTTCACACTCTTTTTCTTACTTTTCAACTTCACTTTTCTTAGAAATCTTATTTAACTTCTAGATACCTTACAATTATGATCTTCACACTCTTTTTCTTACTTTTCTACTTCACTTTTCTTAGAAATCTTATTTAACTTCTAGATACTTTCAATTATGATCTTCACACTCTTTTTCTTACTTTTCAACTTCACTTTTCTTAGAAATCTTATTTAACTTCTAGATACCTTCAATTATGATCTTCACACTCCTTTTCTTACTTTTCTTATTCACTTTTCTTAGAAATCTTATTTAACTTCTAGATACTTTCAATTATGATCTTCACACTCTTTTTCTTACTTTTCAACTTCACTTTTCTTAGAAATCTTATTTAACTTCTTGATACTTTCAATTATGATCTTTACACTCTTTTTCTTACTTTTCTACTTCACTTTTCTTAGAAATCTTATTTAACTTTTAGATACCTTAAAATTATGAATTTCACACTCCTTTTACTTGCTTTTCTACTTCACTTTTCTTTGAAATCTTATTTAACTTCTAGATACCTTCAATTATGATATTCACACTCCTTTTCTTACTTTTCAACTTCACTTTTCTTAGAAATCTTATTTAACTTCTAGATACCTTCAATTATGATCTTCACACTCTTTTTCTTACTTTTCTACTTCACTTTTCTTAGAAATCTTATTTAACTTCTAGATACCTTCAATTATGATCTTCACACTCTTTTTCTTACTTTTCTACTTCACTTTTCTTAGAAATCTTATTTAACTTCTAGATACTTTCAATTATGATCTTCACACTCCTTTTCTTACATTTATTATTCACTTTTCTTAGAAATCTTATTTAACTTCTAGATACTTTCAATTATGATCTTCACACTCTTTTTCTTACTCTTCTACTTCACTTTTCTTAGAAATCTTATTTAACTTCTAGATACTTTCAATTATGATCTTCACACTCTTTTTCTTACTTTTCTACTTCACTTTTCTTAGAAATCTTATTTAACTTCTTGATACTTTCAATTATGATCTTTACACTCTTTTTCTTACTTTTCAACTTCACTTTTCTTAGAAATCTTATTTAACTTCTAGATACTTTCAATTATGATCTTCACACTCTTTTACTTGCTTTTCTACTTCACTTTTCTTAGAAATCTCATCTCTCTTTCTCATTATATTACTTTCAATTATTATCTTCAGACTCTTTTACTTGCTTTTCTTATTCACTTTTCTTAGAAATCTTATTTAACTTCTAGATACTTTCAATTATGATCTTCACACTCTTTTACTTGCTTTTCTACTTCACTTTTCTTAGAAATCTTATTTAACTTCTAGATACCTTACAATTATGATCTTCACACTCTTTTTCTTACTTTTCTTATTCACTTTTCTTTGAAATCTCATCTTTCTCATTATATTACTTTCAATTATGATCTTCAGACTCTATTACTTGCTTTTCTTATTCACTTTTCTTAGAAATCTTATTTAACTTCTAGATACTTTCAATTATGATCTTCACACTCTTTTACTTGCTTTTCTACTTCACTTTTCTTAGAAATCTCATCTCTCTTTCTCATTATATTACTTTCAATTATTATCTTCACACTCTTTTTCTTACTCTTCTACTTCACTTTTCTTAGAAATCTTATTTAACTTCTAGATACTTTCAATTATGATCTTCACACTCTTTTTCTTACTTTTCAACTTCACTTTTCTTAGAAATCTCATCTTTCTTTCTCATTATATTACTTTCAATTATTATCTTTAAACTCTTTTATTTGCTTTTCTACTTCACTTTTCTTAGAAATCTTATTTAACTTCTAGATACTTTCAATTATGATCTTCACACTCTTTTTCTTACTTTTCAACTTCACTTTTCTTAGAAATCTTATTTAACTTCTTGATACTTTCAATTATGATCTTTACACTCTTTTTCTTACTTTTCTACTTCACTTTTCTTAGAAATCTTATTTAACTTCTAGATACTTTCAATTATGATCTTCACACTCTTTTTCTTACTTTTCTACTTCACTTTTCTTAGAAATCTCATCTCTCTTTCTCATTATATTACTTTCAATTATTATCTTCAGACTCTTTTACTTGCTTTTCTTATTCACTTTTCTTAGAAATCTTATTTAACTTCTAGATACTTTCAATTATGATCTTCACACTCTTTTACTTGCTTTTCTACTTCACTTTTCTTAGAAATCTTATTTAACTTCTTGATACTTTTAATTATGATCTTCACACTCTTTTACTTGCTTTTCTTATTCACTTTTCTTAGAAATCTCATCTCTCTTTCTCATTATATTACTTTCAATTATTATCTTCACACTCTATTACTTGCTTTTCTTATTCACTTTTCTTAGAAATCTTATTTAACTTCTAGATACTTTCAATTATGATCTTCACACTCTTTTTCTTACTTTTCAACTTCACTTTTCTTAGAAATCTTATTTAACTTCTTGATACTTTTAATTATGATCTTCACACTCTTTTTCTTACTTTTCAACTTCACTTTTCTTAGAAATCTTATTTAACTTCTAGATACCTTACAATTATGATCTTCACACTCTTTTTCTTACTTTTCTACTTCACTTTTCTTAGAAATCTTATTTAACTTCTAGATACTTTCAATTATGATCTTCACACTCTTTTTCTTACTTTTCAACTTCACTTTTCTTAGAAATCTTATTTAACTTCTAGATAAATAACAATTATGATCTTCACACTCTTTTTCTTACATTTTTACTTCACTTTTCTTAGAAATCTTATTTAACTTTTAGATACCTTAAAATTATGAATTTCACACTCCTTTTACTTGCTTTTCTACTTCACTTTTCTTTGAAATCTTATTTAACTTCTAGATACTTTCAATTATTATCTTCACACTCCTTTTCTTACTTTTCAACTTCACTTTTCTTAAAAATCTTATTTAACTTCTAGATACCTTACAATTATGATCTTCACACTCTTTTTCTTACTTTTCTACTTCACTTTTCTTAGAAATCTTATTTAACTTCTAGATACCTTCAATTATGATCTTCACACTCTTTTTCTTACTTTTCTACTTCACTTTTCTTAGAAATCTTATTTAACTTCTAGATACTTTCAATTATGATCTTCACACTCCTTTTCTTACATTTATTATTCACTTTTCTTAGAAATCTTATTTAACTTCTAGATACTTTCAATTATGATCTTCACACTCTTTTTCTTACTCTTCTACTTCACTTTTCTTAGAAATCTTATTTAACTTCTAGATACTTTCAATTATGATCTTCACACTCTTTTTCTTACTCTTCTACTTCACTTTTCTTAGAAATCTTATTTAACTTCTAGATACTTTCAATTATGATCTTCACACTCCTTTTCTTACATTTATTATTCACTTTTCTTAGAAATCTTATTTAACTTCTAGATACCTTTCAATTATGATCTTCACACTCTTTTTCTTACTCTTCTACTTCACTTTTCTTAGAAATCTTATTTAACTTCTAGATACTTTCAATTATGATCTTCACACTCTTTTTCTTACTTTTCAACTTCACTTTTCTTAGAAATCTTATTTAACTTCTTGATACTTTCAATTATAATTTTCACACTCTTTTACTTGCTTTTCTACTTCACTTTTCTTAGAAATCTTATTTAACTTCTAGATACTTTCAATTATGATCTTCACACTCTTTTACTTGCTTTTCTACTTCACTTTTCTTAGAAATCTCATCTCTCTTTCTCATTATATTACTTTCAATTATTATCTTCAGACTCTTTTACTTGCTTTTCTTATTCACTTTTCTTAGAAAACTTATTTAACTTCTAGATACTTTCAATTATGATCTTCACACTCTTTTACTTGCTTTTCTACTTCACTTTTCTTAGAAATCTTATTTAACTTCTTGATACTTTTAATTATGATCTTCACACTCTTTTACTTGCTTTTCTTATTCACTTTTCTTAGAAATCTCATCTTTCTCATTATATTACTTTCAATTATGATCTTCAGACTCTATTACTTGCTTTTCTTATTCACTTTTCTTAGAAATCTTATTTAACTTCTAGATACTTTCAATTATGATCTTCACACTCTTTTACTTGCTTTTCTACTTCACTTTTCTTAGAAATCTCATCTCTCTTTCTCATTATATTACTTTCAATTATTATCTTCACACTCTTTTTCTTACTCTTCTACTTCACTTTTCTTAGAAATCTTATTTAACTTCTAGATACTTTCAATTATGATCTTCACACTCTTTTTCTTACTTTTCAACTTCACTTTTCTTAGAAATCTCATCTTTCTTTCTCATTATATTACTTTCAATTATTATCTTTAAACTCTTTTATTTGCTTTTCTACTTCACTTTTCTTAGAAATCTTATTTAACTTCTAGATACTTTCAATTATGATCTTCACACTCTTTTACTTGCTTTTCTACTTCACTTTTCTTAGAAATCTTATTTAACTTTTAGATACCTTAAAATTATGAATTTCACACTCCTTTTACTTGCTTTTCTACTTCACTTTTCTTTGAAATCTTATTTAACTTCTAGATACCTTCAATTATGATATTCACACTCCTTTTCTTACTTTTCAACTTCACTTTTCTTAGAAATCTTATTTAACTTCTAGATACCTTACAATTATGATCTTCACACTCTTTTTCTTACTCTTCTACTTCACTTTTCTTAGAAATATTATTTAACTTCTAGATACCTTACAATTATGATCTTCAGACTCTTTTTCTTACTTTTCTACTTCACTTTTCTTAGAAATCTTATTTAACTTCTAGATACCTTCAATTATGATCTTCACACTCTTTTACTTGCTTTTCTTATTCACTTTTCTTAGAAATCTTATTTAACTTCTTGATACTTTTAATTATGATCTTCACACTCTTTTACTTGCTTTTCTTATTCACTTTTCTTTGAAATCTAATCTCTCTTTCTCATTTTTTTACTTTTAATTATGATCTTCAGACTCCTTTTCTTACTTTTCTACTTCACTTTTCTTAGAAATCTTATTTAACTTCTTGATACTTTTAATTATAATTTTCACACTCTTTTACTTGCTTTTCTTATTCACTTTTCTTAGAAATCTTATTTAACTTCTAGATACTTTCAATTATGATCTTCACACTCTTTTTCTTACTCTTCTACTTCACTTTTCTTAGAAATCTTATTTAACTTCTAGATACTTTCAATTATGATCTTCACACTCTTTTTCTTACTTTTCAACTTCACTTTTCTTAGAAATCTCATCTTTCTTTCTCATTATATTACTTTCAATTATTATCTTTAAACTCTTTTATTTGCTTTTCTACTTCACTTTTCTTAGAAATCTTATTTAACTTCTAGATACTTTCAATTATGATCTTCACACTCTTTTTCTTACTTTTCAACTTCACTTTTCTTAGAAATCTTATTTAACTTCTAGATACCTTACAATTATGATCTTCACACTCTTTTTCTTACTTTTCTACTTCACTTTTCTTAGAAATCTTATTTAACTTCTAGATACTTTCAATTATGATCTTCACACTCTTTTTCTTACTTTTCAACTTCACTTTTCTTAGAAATCTTATTTAACTTCTAGATAAATAACAATTATGATCTTCACACTCTTTTTCTTACATTTTTACTTCACTTTTCTTAGAAATCTTATTTAACTTTTAGATACCTTAAAATTATGAATTTCACACTCCTTTTACTTGCTTTTCTACTTCACTTTTCTTTGAAATCTTATTTAACTTCTAGATACCTTCAATTATGATATTCACACTCCTTTTCTTACTTTTCAACTTCACTTTTCTTAGAAATCTTATTTAACTTCTAGATACCTTAAAATTATGATCTTCACACTCTTTTTCTTACTCTTCTACTTCACTTTTCTTAGAAATCTTATTTAACTTCTAGATACTTTCAATTATGATCTTCACACTCTTTTTCTTACTCTTCTACTTCACTTTTCTTAGAAATCTTATTTAACTTCTAGATACTTTCAATTATGAACTTCAGACTCTTTTTCTTACTTTTCTACTTCACTTTTCTTAGAAATCTTATTTAACTTCTAGATACTTTCAATTATGATCTTCACACTCTTTTACTTGCTTTTCTACTTCACTTTTCTTAGAAATCTCATCTCTCTTTCTCATTATATTACTTTCAATTATTATCTTCACACTCTTTTACTTACTTTTCTTATTCACTTTTCTTAGAAATTTTATTTAACTTCTAGATACTTTCAATTATGATCTTCACACTCTTTTACTTGCTTTTCTACTTCACTTTTCTTAGAAATCTCATCTCTCTTTCTCATTATATTACTTTCAATTATTATCTTCAGACTCTTTTACTTGCTTTTCTTATTCACTTTTCTTAGAAATCTTATTTAACTTCTTGATACCTTACAATTATGATCTTCACACTCCTTTTCTTACTTTTCTACTTCACTTTTCCTTGAAATCTCATCTCTCTTTCTCATTTTCTATTATTACTTTCAATTATTATCTTCAAACTCTTTTACTTGCTTTTCTACTTCACTTTTCTTAGAAATCTCATCTCTCTTTCTCATTATATTACTTTCAATTATTATCTTTAAACTCTTTTACTTGCTTTTCTACTTCACTTTTCTTTGAAATCTTTTTAACTTCTTGATACCTTCAATTATTATCTTTAAACTCTTTTATTTGCTTTTCTACTTCACTTTTCTTTGAAATCTTTTTAACTTCTTGATACCTTCAATTATGATCTTCACACTCTTTTACTTGCTTTTCTACTTCACTTTTCTTAGAAATCTCATCTCTCTTTCTCATTATATTACTTTCAATTATGATCTTCACACTCTTTTACTTGCTTTTCTTATTCACTTTTCTTTGAAATCTCATCTCTCTTTCTCATTATATTACTTTCAATTATGAACTTCAGACTCTATTACTTGCTTTTTATT
>CAMPDV010007323.1:0-13938 GCA_946699065.1 Loxodes magnus
AAAAAGAGTGTCAGTTTAAAGTAAAGTTATTATTTGAAGTTTGAAAAGATAAGTAAGATACGATTTCTAAGAAAAGTGAAGAAGAAAAGTAAGAAAAAGAGTGTCAGTTTCAGGTAAAGTTATTGATAGAAGTTTGAAAAGATAAGTAAGATACGATTTCTAAGAAAAGTGAAGAAGAAAAGTAAGAAAAAGAGTGTCAGTTTCAGGTAAAGTTATTGATAGAAGTTTGCAAAGATAAGTAAGATACGATTTCTAAGAAAAGTGAAGAAGAAAAGTAAGAAAAAGAGTGTCAGTTTCAGGTAAAGTTATTGATAGAAGTTTGCAAAGATAAGTAAGATACGATTTCTAAGAAAAGTGAAGAAGAAAAGTAAGAAAAAGAGTGTCAGTTTCAGGTAAAGTTATTGATAGAAGTTTGAAAAGATAAGTAAGATACGATTTCTAAGAAAAGTGAAGAAGAAAAGTAAGAAAAAGAGTGTCAGTTTCAGGTAAAGTTATTATTTGAAGTTTGCAAAGATAAGTAAGATACGATTTCTAAGAAAAGTGAAGAAGAAAAGTAAGAAAAAGAGTGTCAGTTTCAGGTAAAGTTATTGATAGAAGTTTGAAAAGATAAGTAAGATACGATTTCTAAGAAAAGTGAAGAAGAAAAGTAAGAAAAAGAGTGTCAGTTTCAGGTAAAGTTATTATTTGAAGTTTGCAAAGATAAGTAAGATACGATTTCTAAGAAAAGTGAAGAAGAAAAGTAAGAAAAAGAGTGTCAGTTTCAGGTAAAGCTATTATTTGAAGTTTGCAAAGATAAGTAAGATACGATTTCTAAGAAAAGTGAAGAAGAAAAGTAAGAAAAAGAGTGTCAGTTTCAGGTAAAGTTATTATTTGAAGTTTGCAAAGATAAGTAAGATACGATTTCTAAGAAAAGTGAAGAAGAAAAGTAAGAAAAAGAGTGTCAGTTTCAGGTAAAGTTATTATTTGAAGTTTGAAAAGATAAGTAAGATACGATTTCTAAGAAAAGTAAGAAAAAGAGTGTCAGTTTCAGGTAAAGTTATTATTTGAAGTTTGCAAAGATAAGTAAGATACGATTTCTAAGAAAAGTGAAGAAGAAAAGTAAGAAAAAGAGTGTCAGTTTCAGGTAAAGTTATTATTTGAAGTTTGAAAAGATAAGTAAGATACGATTTCTAAGAAAAGTGAAGAAGAAAAGTAAGAAAAAGAGTGTCAGTTTCAGGTAAAGTTATTGATAGAAGTTTGAAAAGATAAGTAAGATACGATTTCTAAGAAAAGTGAAGAAGAAAAGTAAGAAAAAGAGTGTCAGTTTCAGGTAAAGTTATTGATAGAAGTTTGCAAAGATAAGTAAGATACGATTTCTAAGAAAAGTGAAGAAGAAAAGTAAGAAAAAGAGTGTCAGTTTCAGGTAAAGTTATTATTTGAAGTTTGCAAAGATAAGTAAGATACGATTTCTAAGAAAAGTGAAGAAGAAAAGTAAGAAAAAGAGTGTCAGTTTCAGGTAAAGTTATTATTTGAAGTTTGCAAAGATAAGTAAGATACGATTTCTAAGAAAAGTGAAGAAGAAAAGTAAGAAAAAGAGTGTCAGTTTCAGGTAAAGTTATTATTTGAAGTTTGCAAAGATAAGTAAGATACGATTTCTAAGAAAAGTGAAGAAGAAAAGTAAGAAAAAGAGTGTCAGTTTCAGGTAAAGTTATTGATAGAAGTTTGAAAAGATAAGTAAGATACGATTTCTAAGAAAAGTGAAGAAGAAAAGTAAGAAAAAGAGTGTCAGTTTCAGGTAAAGTTATTATTTGAAGTTTGCAAAGATAAGTAAGATACGATTTCTAAGAAAAGTGAAGAAGAAAAGTAAGAAAAAGAGTGTCAGTTTCAGGTAAAGTTATTGATAGAAGTTTGAAAAGATAAGTAAGATACGATTTCTAAGAAAAGTGAAGAAGAAAAGTAAGAAAAAGAGTGTCAGTTTCAGGTAAAGTTATTGATAGAAGTTTGAAAAGATAAGTAAGATACGATTTCTAAGAAAAGTGAAGAAGAAAAGTAAGAAAAAGAGTGTCAGTTTCAGGTAAAGTTATTGATAAAAGTTTGCAAAGATAAGTAAGATACGATTTCTAAGAAAAGTGAAGAAGAAAAGTAAGAAAAAGAGTGTCAGTTTAAAGTAAAGTTATTATTTGAAGTTTGAAAAGATAAGTAAGATACGATTTCTAAGAAAAGTGAAGAAGAAAAGTAAGAAAAAGAGTGTCAGTTTCAGGTAAAGTTATTGATAGAAGTTTGCAAAGATAAGTAAGATACGATTTCTAAGAAAAGTGAAGAAGAAAAGTAAGAAAAAGAGTGTCAGTTTCAGGTAAAGTTATTATTTGAAGTTTGCAAAGATAAGTAAGATACGATTTCTAAGAAAAGTGAAGAAGAAAAGTAAGAAAAAGAGTGTCAGTTTCAGGTAAAGTTATTATTTGAAGTTTGAAAAGATAAGTAAGATACGATTTCTAAGAAAAGTAAGAAAAAGAGTGTCAGTTTCAGGTAAAGTTATTGATAGAAGTTTGCAAAGATAAGTAAGATACGATTTCTAAGAAAAGTGAAGAAGAAAAGTAAGAAAAAGAGTGTCAGTTTCAGGTAAAGTTATTGATAGAAGTTTGAAAAGATAAGTAAGATACGATTTCTAAGAAAAGTGAAGAAGAAAAGTAAGAAAAAGAGTGTCAGTTTCAGGTAAAGTTATTGTTTGAAGTTTGAAAAGATAAGTAAGATACGATTTCTAAGAAAAGTGAAGAAGAAAAGTAAGAAAAAGAGTGTCAGTTTCAGGTAAAGTTATTGTTTGAAGTTTGAAAAGATAAGTAAGATACGATTTCTAAGAAAAGTGAAGAAGAAAAGTAAGAAAAAGAGTGTCAGTTTCAGGTAAAGTTATTATTTGAAGTTTGCAAAGATAAGTAAGATACGATTTCTAAGAAAAGTGAAGAAGAAAAGTAAGAAAAAGAGTCTCAGTTTCAGGTAAAGTTATTGATAGAAGTTTGAAAAGATAAGTAAGATACGATTTCTAAGAAAAGTGAAGAAGAAAAGTAAGAAAAAGAGTGTCAGTTTCAGGTAAAGTTATTGATAGAAGTTTGAAAAGATAAGTAAGATACGATTTCTAAGAAAAGTGAAGAAGAAAAGTAAGAAAAAGAGTGTCAGTTTCAGGTAAAGTTATAATTGAAGTTTGCAAAGATAAGTAAGATACGATTTCTAAGAAAAGTGAAGAAGAAAAGTAAGAAAAAGAGTGTCAGTTTCAGGTAAAGTTATTGATAGAAGTTTGCAAAGATAAGTAAGATACGATTTCTAAGAAAAGTGAAGAAGAAAAGTAAGAAAAAGAGTGTCAGTTTCAGGTAAAGTTATTGTTTGAAGTTTGAAAAGATAAGTAAGATACGATTTCTAAGAAAAGTGAAGAAGAAAAGTAAGAAAAAGAGTGTCAGTTTCAGGTAAAGTTATTATTTGAAGTTTGCAAAGATAAGTAAGATACGATTTCTAAGAAAAGTGAAGAAGAAAAGTAAGAAAAAGAGTCTCAGTTTCAGGTAAAGTTATTGATAGAAGTTTGAAAAGATAAGTAAGATACGATTTCTAAGAAAAGTGAAGAAGAAAAGTAAGAAAAAGAGTGTCAGTTTCAGGTAAAGTTATTGATAGAAGTTTGAAAAGATAAGTAAGATACGATTTCTAAGAAAAGTGAAGAAGAAAAGTAAGAAAAAGAGTGTCAGTTTCAGGTAAAGTTATAATTGAAGTTTGCAAAGATAAGTAAGATACGATTTCTAAGAAAAGTGAAGAAGAAAAGTAAGAAAAAGAGTGTCAGTTTCAGGTAAAGTTATTGATAGAAGTTTGAAAAGATAAGTAAGATACGATTTCTAAGAAAAGTGAAGAAGAAAAGTAAGAAAAAGAGTGTCAGTTTCAGGTAAAGTTATTGATAAAAGTTTGCAAAGATAAGTAAGATACGATTTCTAAGAAAAGTGAAGAAGAAAAGTAAGAAAAAGAGTGTCAGTTTAAAGTAAAGTTATTATTTGAAGTTTGAAAAGATAAGTAAGATACGATTTCTAAGAAAAGTGAAGAAGAAAAGTAAGAAAAAGAGTGTCAGTTTCAGGTAAAGTTATTGATAGAAGTTTGAAAAGATAAGTAAGATACGATTTCTAAGAAAAGTGAAGAAGAAAAGTAAGAAAAAGAGTGTCAGTTTCAGGTAAAGTTATTGATAGAAGTTTGCAAAGATAAGTAAGATACGATTTCTAAGAAAAGTGAAGAAGAAAAGTAAGAAAAAGAGTGTCAGTTTCAGGTAAAGTTATTGATAGAAGTTTGCAAAGATAAGTAAGATACGATTTCTAAGAAAAGTGAAGAAGAAAAGTAAGAAAAAGAGTGTCAGTTTCAGGTAAAGTTATTGATAGAAGTTTGAAAAGATAAGTAAGATACGATTTCTAAGAAAAGTGAAGAAGAAAAGTAAGAAAAAGAGTGTCAGTTTCAGGTAAAGTTATTATTTGAAGTTTGCAAAGATAAGTAAGATACGATTTCTAAGAAAAGTGAAGAAGAAAAGTAAGAAAAAGAGTGTCAGTTTCAGGTAAAGTTATTGATAGAAGTTTGAAAAGATAAGTAAGATACGATTTCTAAGAAAAGTGAAGAAGAAAAGTAAGAAAAAGAGTGTCAGTTTCAGGTAAAGTTATTATTTGAAGTTTGCAAAGATAAGTAAGATACGATTTCTAAGAAAAGTGAAGAAGAAAAGTAAGAAAAAGAGTGTCAGTTTCAGGTAAAGCTATTATTTGAAGTTTGCAAAGATAAGTAAGATACGATTTCTAAGAAAAGTGAAGAAGAAAAGTAAGAAAAAGAGTGTCAGTTTCAGGTAAAGTTATTATTTGAAGTTTGCAAAGATAAGTAAGATACGATTTCTAAGAAAAGTGAAGAAGAAAAGTAAGAAAAAGAGTGTCAGTTTCAGGTAAAGTTATTATTTGAAGTTTGAAAAGATAAGTAAGATACGATTTCTAAGAAAAGTAAGAAAAAGAGTGTCAGTTTCAGGTAAAGTTATTATTTGAAGTTTGCAAAGATAAGTAAGATACGATTTCTAAGAAAAGTGAAGAAGAAAAGTAAGAAAAAGAGTGTCAGTTTCAGGTAAAGTTATTATTTGAAGTTTGAAAAGATAAGTAAGATACGATTTCTAAGAAAAGTGAAGAAGAAAAGTAAGAAAAAGAGTGTCAGTTTCAGGTAAAGTTATTGATAGAAGTTTGAAAAGATAAGTAAGATACGATTTCTAAGAAAAGTGAAGAAGAAAAGTAAGAAAAAGAGTGTCAGTTTCAGGTAAAGTTATTGATAGAAGTTTGCAAAGATAAGTAAGATACGATTTCTAAGAAAAGTGAAGAAGAAAAGTAAGAAAAAGAGTGTCAGTTTCAGGTAAAGTTATTATTTGAAGTTTGCAAAGATAAGTAAGATACGATTTCTAAGAAAAGTGAAGAAGAAAAGTAAGAAAAAGAGTGTCAGTTTCAGGTAAAGTTATTATTTGAAGTTTGCAAAGATAAGTAAGATACGATTTCTAAGAAAAGTGAAGAAGAAAAGTAAGAAAAAGAGTGTCAGTTTCAGGTAAAGTTATTATTTGAAGTTTGCAAAGATAAGTAAGATACGATTTCTAAGAAAAGTGAAGAAGAAAAGTAAGAAAAAGAGTGTCAGTTTCAGGTAAAGTTATTGATAGAAGTTTGAAAAGATAAGTAAGATACGATTTCTAAGAAAAGTGAAGAAGAAAAGTAAGAAAAAGAGTGTCAGTTTCAGGTAAAGTTATTATTTGAAGTTTGCAAAGATAAGTAAGATACGATTTCTAAGAAAAGTGAAGAAGAAAAGTAAGAAAAAGAGTGTCAGTTTCAGGTAAAGTTATTGATAGAAGTTTGAAAAGATAAGTAAGATACGATTTCTAAGAAAAGTGAAGAAGAAAAGTAAGAAAAAGAGTGTCAGTTTCAGGTAAAGTTATTGATAGAAGTTTGAAAAGATAAGTAAGATACGATTTCTAAGAAAAGTGAAGAAGAAAAGTAAGAAAAAGAGTGTCAGTTTCAGGTAAAGTTATTGATAAAAGTTTGCAAAGATAAGTAAGATACGATTTCTAAGAAAAGTGAAGAAGAAAAGTAAGAAAAAGAGTGTCAGTTTAAAGTAAAGTTATTATTTGAAGTTTGAAAAGATAAGTAAGATACGATTTCTAAGAAAAGTGAAGAAGAAAAGTAAGAAAAAGAGTGTCAGTTTCAGGTAAAGTTATTGATAGAAGTTTGCAAAGATAAGTAAGATACGATTTCTAAGAAAAGTGAAGAAGAAAAGTAAGAAAAAGAGTGTCAGTTTCAGGTAAAGTTATTATTTGAAGTTTGCAAAGATAAGTAAGATACGATTTCTAAGAAAAGTGAAGAAGAAAAGTAAGAAAAAGAGTGTCAGTTTCAGGTAAAGTTATTATTTGAAGTTTGAAAAGATAAGTAAGATACGATTTCTAAGAAAAGTAAGAAAAAGAGTGTCAGTTTCAGGTAAAGTTATTGATAGAAGTTTGCAAAGATAAGTAAGATACGATTTCTAAGAAAAGTGAAGAAGAAAAGTAAGAAAAAGAGTGTCAGTTTCAGGTAAAGTTATTGATAGAAGTTTGAAAAGATAAGTAAGATACGATTTCTAAGAAAAGTGAAGAAGAAAAGTAAGAAAAAGAGTGTCAGTTTCAGGTAAAGTTATTGTTTGAAGTTTGAAAAGATAAGTAAGATACGATTTCTAAGAAAAGTGAAGAAGAAAAGTAAGAAAAAGAGTGTCAGTTTCAGGTAAAGTTATTGTTTGAAGTTTGAAAAGATAAGTAAGATACGATTTCTAAGAAAAGTGAAGAAGAAAAGTAAGAAAAAGAGTGTCAGTTTCAGGTAAAGTTATTATTTGAAGTTTGCAAAGATAAGTAAGATACGATTTCTAAGAAAAGTGAAGAAGAAAAGTAAGAAAAAGAGTCTCAGTTTCAGGTAAAGTTATTGATAGAAGTTTGAAAAGATAAGTAAGATACGATTTCTAAGAAAAGTGAAGAAGAAAAGTAAGAAAAAGAGTGTCAGTTTCAGGTAAAGTTATTGATAGAAGTTTGAAAAGATAAGTAAGATACGATTTCTAAGAAAAGTGAAGAAGAAAAGTAAGAAAAAGAGTGTCAGTTTCAGGTAAAGTTATAATTGAAGTTTGCAAAGATAAGTAAGATACGATTTCTAAGAAAAGTGAAGAAGAAAAGTAAGAAAAAGAGTGTCAGTTTCAGGTAAAGTTATTGATAGAAGTTTGCAAAGATAAGTAAGATACGATTTCTAAGAAAAGTGAAGAAGAAAAGTAAGAAAAAGAGTGTCAGTTTCAGGTAAAGTTATTGTTTGAAGTTTGAAAAGATAAGTAAGATACGATTTCTAAGAAAAGTGAAGAAGAAAAGTAAGAAAAAGAGTGTCAGTTTCAGGTAAAGTTATTATTTGAAGTTTGCAAAGATAAGTAAGATACGATTTCTAAGAAAAGTGAAGAAGAAAAGTAAGAAAAAGAGTCTCAGTTTCAGGTAAAGTTATTGATAGAAGTTTGAAAAGATAAGTAAGATACGATTTCTAAGAAAAGTGAAGAAGAAAAGTAAGAAAAAGAGTGTCAGTTTCAGGTAAAGTTATTGATAGAAGTTTGAAAAGATAAGTAAGATACGATTTCTAAGAAAAGTGAAGAAGAAAAGTAAGAAAAAGAGTGTCAGTTTCAGGTAAAGTTATAATTGAAGTTTGCAAAGATAAGTAAGATACGATTTCTAAGAAAAGTGAAGAAGAAAAGTAAGAAAAAGAGTGTCAGTTTCAGGTAAAGTTATTGATAGAAGTTTGCAAAGATAAGTAAGATACGATTTCTAAGAAAAGTGAAGAAGAAAAGTAAGAAAAAGAGTGTCAGTTTCAGGTAAAGTTATTGTTTGAAGTTTGAAAAGATAAGTAAGATACGATTTCTAAGAAAAGTGAAGAAGAAAAGTAAGAAAAAGAGTGTCAGTTTCAGGTAAAGTTATTGATAGAAGTTTGAAAAGATAAGTAAGATACGATTTCTAAGAAAAGTGAAGAAGAAAAGTAAGAAAAAGAGTGTCAGTTTAAAGTAAAGTTATAATTGAAGTTTGCAAAGATAAGTAAGATACGATTTCTAAGAAAAGTGAAGAAGAAAAGTAAGAAAAAGAGTGTCAGTTTAAAGTAAAGTTATTGATAGAAAGTTGCAAAGATAAGTAAGATACGATTTCTAAGAAAAGTGAAGAAGAAAAGTAAGAAAAAGAGTGTCAGTTTCAGGTAAAGTTATTGATAGAAGTTTGAAAAGATAAGTAAGATACGATTTCTAAGAAAAGTGAAGAAGAAAAGTAAGAAAAAGAGTGTCAGTTTCAGGTAAAGTTATTATTTGAAGTTTGCAAAGATAAGTAAGATACGATTTCTAAGAAAAGTGAAGAAGAAAAGTAAGAAAAAGAGTGTCAGTTTCAGGTAAAGTTATTATTTGAAGTTTGCAAAGATAAGTAAGATACGATTTCTAAGAAAAGTGAAGAAGAAAAGTAAGAAAAAGAGTGTCAGTTTCAGGTAAAGTTATTATTTGAAGTTTGAAAAGATAAGTAAGATACGATTTCTAAGAAAAGTGAAGAAGAAAAGTAAGAAAAAGAGTGTCAGTTTCAGGTAAAGTTATTGATAGAAGTTTGAAAAGATAAGTAAGATACGATTTCTAAGAAAAGTGAAGAAGAAAAGTAAGAAAAAGAGTGTCAGTTTCAGGTAAAGTTATTGATAGAAGTTTGCAAAGATAAGTAAGATACGATTTCTAAGAAAAGTGAAGAAGAAAAGTAAGAAAAAGAGTGTCAGTTTCAGGTAAAGTTATTATTTGAAGTTTGCAAAGATAAGTAAGATACGATTTCTAAGAAAAGTGAAGAAGAAAAGTAAGAAAAAGAGTGTCAGTTTAAAGTAAAGTTATTGATAGAAAGTTGCAAAGATAAGTAAGATACGATTTCTAAGAAAAGTAAGAAAAAGAGTGTCAGTTTCAGGTAAAGTTATTGATAGAAGTTTGAAAAGATAAGTAAGATACGATTTCTAAGAAAAGTGAAGAAGAAAAGTAAGAAAAAGAGTGTCAGTTTCAGGTAAAGTTATTATTTGAAGTTTGCAAAGATAAGTAAGATACGATTTCTAAGAAAAGTGAAGAAGAAAAGTAAGAAAAAGAGTGTCAGTTTCAGGTAAAGTTATTATTTGAAGTTTGAAAAGATAAGTAAGATACGATTTCTAAGAAAAGTGAAGAAGAAAAGTAAGAAAAAGAGTGTCAGTTTCAGGTAAAGTTATTGATAGAAGTTTGAAAAGATAAGTAAGATACGATTTCTAAGAAAAGTGAAGAAGAAAAGTAAGAAAAAGAGTGTCAGTTTCAGGTAAAGTTATTGATAGAAGTTTGCAAAGATAAGTAAGATACGATTTCTAAGAAAAGTGAAGAAGAAAAGTAAGAAAAAGAGTGTCAGTTTCAGGTAAAGTTATTATTTGAAGTTTGCAAAGATAAGTAAGATACGATTTCTAAGAAAAGTGAAGAAGAAAAGTAAGAAAAAGAGTGTCAGTTTCAGGTAAAGTTATAATTGAAGTTTGAAAAGATAAGTAAGATACGATTTCTAAGAAAAGTGAAGAAGAAAAGTAAGAAAAAGAGTGTCAGTTTCAGGTAAAGTTATTATTTGAAGTTTGAAAAGATAAGTAAGATACGATTTCTAAGAAAAGTAAGAAAAAGAGTGTCAGTTTCAGGTAAAGTTATTGATAGAAGTTTGCAAAGATAAGTAAGATACGATTTCTAAGAAAAGTGAAGAAGAAAAGTAAGAAAAAGAGTGTCAGTTTCAGGTAAAGTTATTGATAGAAGTTTGAAAAGATAAGTAAGATACGATTTCTAAGAAAAGTGAAGAAGAAAAGTAAGAAAAAGAGTGTCAGTTTCAGGTAAAGTTATTGATAGAAGTTTGAAAAGATAAGTAAGATACGATTTCTAAGAAAAGTGAAGAAGAAAAGTAAGAAAAAGAGTGTCAGTTTCAGGTAAAGTTATTGTTTGAAGTTTGAAAAGATAAGTAAGATACGATTTCTAAGAAAAGTGAAGAAGAAAAGTAAGAAAAAGAGTGTCAGTTTCAGGTAAAGTTATTATTTGAAGTTTGCAAAGATAAGTAAGATACGATTTCTAAGAAAAGTGAAGAAGAAAAGTAAGAAAAAGAGTGTCAGTTTCAGGTAAAGTTATAATTGAAGTTTGCAAAGATAAGTAAGATACGATTTCTAAGAAAAGTGAAGAAGAAAAGTAAGAAAAAGAGTGTCAGTTTCAGGTAAAGTTATTGATAGAAGTTTGAAAAGATAAGTAAGATACGATTTCTAAGAAAAGTGAAGAAGAAAAGTAAGAAAAAGAGTGTCAGTTTCAGGTAAAGTTATTGATAGAAGTTTGCAAAGATAAGTAAGATACGATTTCTAAGAAAAGTGAAGAAGAAAAGTAAGAAAAAGAGTGTCAGTTTCAGGTAAAGTTATTATTTGAAGTTTGCAAAGATAAGTAAGATACGATTTCTAAGAAAAGTGAAGAAGAAAAGTAAGAAAAAGAGTGTCAGTTTCAGGTAAAGTTATTGATAGAAGTTTGCAAAGATAAGTAAGATACGATTTCTAAGAAAAGTGAAGAAGAAAAGTAAGAAAAAGAGTGTCAGTTTCAGGTAAAGTTATTGATAGAAGTTTGAAAAGATAAGTAAGATACGATTTCTAAGAAAAGTGAAGAAGAAAAGTAAGAAAAAGAGTGTCAGTTTCAGGTAAAGTTATTATTTGAAGTTTGCAAAGATAAGTAAGATACGATTTCTAAGAAAAGTGAAGAAGAAAAGTAAGAAAAAGAGTGTCAGTTTCAGGTAAAGTTATTGATAGAAGTTTGAAAAGATAAGTAAGATACGATTTCTAAGAAAAGTGAAGAAGAAAAGTAAGAAAAAGAGTGTCAGTTTCAGGTAAAGTTATTGATAGAAGTTTGAAAAGATAAGTAAGATACGATTTCTAAGAAAAGTGAAGAAGAAAAGTAAGAAAAAGAGTGTCAGTTTCAGGTAAAGTTATTGTTTGAAGTTTGCAAAGATAAGTAAGATACGATTTCTAAGAAAAGTGAAGAAGAAAAGTAAGAAAAAGAGTGTCAGTTTCAGGTAAAGTTATTGATAGAAGTTTGAAAAGATAAGTAAGATACGATTTCTAAGAAAAGTGAAGAAGAAAAGTAAGAAAAAGAGTGTCAGTTTCAGGTAAAGTTATAATTGAAGTTTGAAAAGATAAGTAAGATACGATTTCTAAGAAAAGTGAAGAAGAAAAGTAAGAAAAAGAGTGTCAGTTTCAGGTAAAGTTATTGATAGAAGTTTGAAAAGATAAGTAAGATACGATTTCTAAGAAAAGTGAAGAAGAAAAGTAAGAAAAAGAGTGTCAGTTTCAGGTAAAGTTATTGATAGAAGTTTGAAAAGATAAGTAAGATACGATTTCTAAGAAAAGTGAAGAAGAAAAGTAAGAAAAAGAGTGTCAGTTTCAGGTAAAGTTATTATTTGAAGTTTGCAAAGATAAGTAAGATACGATTTCTAAGAAAAGTGAAGAAGAAAAGTAAGAAAAAGAGTGTCAGTTTCAGGTAAAGTTATTGATAGAAGTTTGCAAAGATAAGTAAGATACGATTTCTAAGAAAAGTGAAGAAGAAAAGTAAGAAAAAGAGTGTCAGTTTCAGGTAAAGTTATTGATAGAAGTTTGAAAAGATAAGTAAGATACGATTTCTAAGAAAAGTGAAGAAGAAAAGTAAGAAAAAGAGTGTCAGTTTCAGGTAAAGTTATTATTTGAAGTTTGAAAAGATAAGTAAGATACGATTTCTAAGAAAAGTGAAGAAGAAAAGTAAGAAAAAGAGTGTCAGTTTCAGGTAAAGTTATTGATAGAAGTTTGAAAAGATAAGTAAGATACGATTTCTAAGAAAAGTGAAGAAGAAAAGTAAGAAAAAGAGTGTCAGTTTCAGGTAAAGTTATTGATAGAAGTTTGAAAAGATAAGTAAGATACGATTTCTAAGAAAAGTGAAGAAGAAAAGTAAGAAAAAGAGTGTCAGTTTCAGGTAAAGTTATTGATAGAAGTTTGCAAAGATAAGTAAGATACGATTTCTCAGAAAAGTGAAGAAGAAAAGTAAGAAAAAGAGTGTCAGTTTCAGGTAAAGTTATTGATAGAAGTTTGAAAAGATAAGTAAGATACGATTTCTAAGAAAAGTGAAGAAGAAAAGTAAGAAAAAGAGTGTCAGTTTAAAGTAAAGTTATAATTGAAGTTTGCAAAGATAAGTAAGATACGATTTCTAAGAAAAGTGAAGAAGAAAAGTAAGAAAAAGAGTGTCAGTTTCAGGTAAAGTTATTGATAGAAGTTTGCAAAGATAAGTAAGATACGATTTCTCAGAAAAGTGAAGAAGAAAAGTAAGAAAAAGAGTGTCAGTTTCAGGTAAAGTTATTGATAGAAGTTTGAAAAGATAAGTAAGATACGATTTCTAAGAAAAGTGAAGAAGAAAAGTAAGAAAAAGAGTGTCAGTTTAAAGTAAAGTTATAATTGAAGTTTGCAAAGATAAGTAAGATACGATTTCTAAGAAAAGTGAAGAAGAAAAGTAAGAAAAAGAGTGTCAGTTTCAGGTAAAGCTATTATTTGAAGTTTGCAAAGATAAGTAAGATACGATTTCTAAGAAAAGTGAAGAAGAAAAGTAAGAAAAAGAGTGTCAGTTTCAGGTAAAGTTATTATTTGAAGTTTGCAAAGATAAGTAAGATACGATTTCTAAGAAAAGTGAAGAAGAAAAGTAAGAAAAAGAGTGTCAGTTTCAGGTAAAGTTATTATTTGAAGTTTGAAAAGATAAGTAAGATACGATTTCTAAGAAAAGTGAAGAAGAAAAGTAAGAAAAAGAGTGTCAGTTTCAGGTAAAGTTATAATTGAAGTTTGAAAAGATAAGTAAGATACGATTTCTAAGAAAAGTGAAGAAGAAAAGTAAGAAAAAGAGTGTCAGTTTCAGGTAAAGTTATTGATAGAAGTTTGCAAAGATAAGTAAGATACGATTTCTAAGAAAAGTGAAGAAGAAAAGTAAGAAAAAGAGTGTCAGTTTCAGGTAAAGTTATTATTTGAAGTTTGCAAAGATAAGTAAGATACGATTTCTAAGAAAAGTGAAGAAGAAAAGTAAGAAAAAGAGTGTCAGTTTCAGGTAAAGTTATTATTTGAAGTTTGAAAAGATAAGTAAGATACGATTTCTAAGAAAAGTGAAGAAGAAAAGTAAGAAAAAGAGTGTCAGTTTCAGGTAAAGTTATTGATAGAAGTTTGCAAAGATAAGTAAGATACGATTTCTAAGAAAAGTGAAGAAGAAAAGTAAGAAAAAGAGTGTCAGTTTCAGGTAAAGTTATTGATAGAAGTTTGAAAAGATAAGTAAGATACGATTTCTAAGAAAAGTGAAGAAGAAAAGTAAGAAAAAGAGTGTCAGTTTAAAGTAAAGTTATAATTGAAGTTTGCAAAGATAAGTAAGATACGATTTCTAAGAAAAGTGAAGAAGAAAAGTAAGAAAAAGAGTGTCAGTTTCAGGTAAAGTTATTGATAGAAGTTTGCAAAGATAAGTAAGATACGATTTCTCAGAAAAGTGAAGAAGAAAAGTAAGAAAAAGAGTGTCAGTTTCAGGTAAAGTTATTGATAGAAGTTTGAAAAGATAAGTAAGATACGATTTCTAAGAAAAGTGAAGAAGAAAAGTAAGAAAAAGAGTGTCAGTTTAAAGTAAAGTTATAATTGAAGTTTGCAAAGATAAGTAAGATACGATTTCTAAGAAAAGTGAAGAAGAAAAGTAAGAAAAAGAGTGTCAGTTTCAGGTAAAGCTATTATTTGAAGTTTGCAAAGATAAGTAAGATACGATTTCTAAGAAAAGTGAAGAAGAAAAGTAAGAAAAAGAGTGTCAGTTTCAGGTAAAGTTATTATTTGAAGTTTGCAAAGATAAGTAAGATACGATTTCTAAGAAAAGTGA
>CAMPDV010007324.1:0-13034 GCA_946699065.1 Loxodes magnus
TAACATTTTGGATATTCTAACTTATATTTTAGTGCTTGCTATTAAAACTTATCATTAGATATTCTTTTCTTACTTTACTTCTGAACTTTTCTAAATGCTTTTTATTACTCAAAGCAAACTCCTTAAAACTGAAATTCTTTCTTCTTTTCTTACTTTACTTCTTCACTTTTCAATAGGCTAACTTTCATCTACAAGCATATCTTGACAAACCGAATACAGATTCGTAATTGTGACATAATTACTAACATTTTGGATATTCTAACTTATAATTTAGTGCTTGCTACGAAAACTTATCATTAGATATTCTTTTCTTACTTTACTTCTGAACTTTTCTATAGGCTAACTTTCATCTACAAGCATATCTTGACAAACCGAATACAGATTCGTAATTGTGACATTATTACTAACATTTTGGATATTCTAACTTATATTTTAGTGCTTGCTATTAAAACTTATCATTAGATATTCTTTTCTTACTTTACTTCTTCACTTTTCTAAATGCTTTTTATTACTCAAAGCAAACTCCTTAAAACTGAAATTCTTTCTTCTTTTCTTACTTTACTTCTTCACTTTTCAATAGGCTAACTTTCATCTACAAGCATATCTTGACAAACCGAATACAGATTCGTAATTGTGACATTATTACTAACATTTTGGATATTCTAACTTATATTTTAGTGCTTGCTATTAAAACTTATCATTAGATATTCTTTTCTTACTTTACTTCTGAACTTTTCTAAATGCTTTTTATTACTCAAAGCAAACTCCTTAAAACTGAAATTCTTTCTTCTTTTCTTACTTTACTTCTTCACTTTTCAATAGGCTAACTTTCATCTACAAGCATATCTTGACAAACCGAATACAGATTCGTAATTGTGACATAATTACTAACATTTTGGATATTCTAACTTATAATTTAGTGCTTGCTACGAAAACTTATCATTAGATATTCTTTTCTTACTTTACTTCTGAACTTTTCTATAGGCTAACTTTCATCTACAAGCATATCTTGACAAACCGAATACAGATTCGTAATTGTGACATTATTACTAACATTTTGGATATTCTAACTTATATTTTAGTGCTTGCTATTAAAACTTATCATTAGATATTCTTTTCTTACTTTACTTCTTCACTTTTCTAAATGCTTTTTATTACTCAAAGCAAACTCCTTAAAACTGAAATTCTTTCTTCTTTTCTTACTTTACTTCTTCACTTTTCAATAGGCTAACTTTCATCTACAAGCATATCTTGACAAACCGAATACAGATTCGTAATTGTGACATTATTACTAACATTTTGGATATTCTAACTTATATTTTAGTGCTTGCTATTAAAACTTATCATTAGATATTCTTTTCTTACTTTACTTCTGAACTTTTCTAAATGCTTTTTATTACTCAAAGCAAACTCCTTAAAACTGAAATTCTTTCTTCTTTTCTTACTTTACTTCTTCACTTTTCAATAGGCTAACTTTCATCTACAAGCATATCTTGACAAACCGAATACAGATTCGTAATTGTGACATAATTACTAACATTTTGGATATTCTAACTTATAATTTAGTGCTTGCTACGAAAACTTATCATTAGATATTCTTTTCTTACTTTACTTCTGAACTTTTCTATAGGCTAACTTTCATCTACAAGCATATCTTGACAAACCGAATACAGATTCGTAATTGTGACATTATTACTAACATTTTGGATATTCTAACTTATATTTTAGTGCTTGCTATTAAAACTTATCATTAGATATTCTTTTCTTACTTTACTTCTTCACTTTTCTAAATGCTTTTTATTACTCAAAGCAAACTCCTTAAAACTGAAATTCTTTCTTCTTTTCTTACTTTACTTCTTCACTTTTCAATAGGCTAACTTTCATCTACAAGCATATCTTGACAAACCGAATACAGATTCGTAATTGTGACATTATTACTAACATTTTGGATATTCTAACTTATATTTTAGTGCTTGCTATTAAAACTTATCATTAGATATTCTTTTCTTACTTTACTTCTGAACTTTTCTATAGGCTAACTTTCATCTACAAGCATATCTTGACAAACCGAATACAGATTCGTAATTGTGACATTATTACTAACATTTTGGATATTCTAACTTATATTTTAGTGCTTGCTATTAAAACTTATCATTAGATATTCTTTTCTTACTTTACTTCTTCACTTTTCTAAATGCTTTTTATTACTCAAAGCAAACTCCTTAAAACTGAAATTCTTTCTTCTTTTCTTACTTTACTTCTTCACTTTTCAATAGGCTAACTTTCATCTACAAGCATATCTTGACAAACCGAATACAGATTCGTAATTGTGACATTATTACTAACATTTTGGATATTCTAACTTATAATTTAGTGCTTGCTACGAAAACTTATCATTAGATATTCTTTTCTTACTTTACTTCTGAACTTTTCAATAGGCTAACTTTCATCTACAAGCATATCTTGACAAACCGAATACAGATTCGTAATTGTGACATTATTACTAACATTTTGGATATTCTAACTTATATTTTAGTGCTTGCTATTAAAACTTATCATTAGATATTCTTTTCTTACTTTACTTCTTCACTTTTCTAAATGCTTTTTATTACTCAAAGCAAACTCCTTAAAACTGAAATTCTTTCTTCTTTTCTTACTTTACTTCTTCACTTTTCAATAGGCTAACTTTCATCTACAAGCATATCTTGACAAACCGAATACAGATTCGTAATTGTGACATAATTACTAACATTTTGGATATTCTAACTTATAATTTAGTGCTTGCTACGAAAACTTATCATTAGATATTCTTTTCTTACTTTACTTCTGAACTTTTCTATAGGCTAACTTTCATCTACAAGCATATCTTGACAAACCGAATACAGATTCGTAATTGTGACATTATTACTAACATTTTGGATATTCTAACTTATATTTTAGTGCTTGCTATTAAAACTTATCATTAGATATTCTTTTCTTACTTTACTTCTTCACTTTTCTAAATGCTTTTTATTACTCAAAGCAAACTCCTTAAAACTGAAATTCTTTCTTCTTTTCTTACTTTACTTCTTCACTTTTCAATAGGCTAACTTTCATCTACAAGCATATCTTGACAAACCGAATACAGATTCGTAATTGTGACATTATTACTAACATTTTGGATATTCTAACTTATATTTTAGTGCTTGCTATTAAAACTTATCATTAGATATTCTTTTCTTACTTTACTTCTGAACTTTTCTAAATGCTTTTTATTACTCAAAGCAAACTCCTTAAAACTGAAATTCTTTCTTCTTTTCTTACTTTACTTCTTCACTTTTCAATAGGCTAACTTTCATCTACAAGCATATCTTGACAAACCGAATACAGATTCGTAATTGTGACATAATTACTAACATTTTGGATATTCTAACTTATAATTTAGTGCTTGCTACGAAAACTTATCATTAGATATTCTTTTCTTACTTTACTTCTGAACTTTTCAATAGGCTAACTTTCATCTACAAGCATATCTTGACAAACCGAATACAGATTCGTAATTGTGACATTATTACTAACATTTTGGATATTCTAACTTATATTTTAGTGCTTGCTATTAAAACTTATCATTAGATATTCTTTTCTTACTTTACTTCTTCACTTTTCTAAATGCTTTTTATTACTCAAAGCAAACTCCTTAAAACTGAAATTCTTTCTTCTTTTCTTACTTTACTTCTTCACTTTTCAATAGGCTAACTTTCATCTACAAGCATATCTTGACAAACCGAATACAGATTCGTAATTGTGACATAATTACTAACATTTTGGATATTCTAACTTATAATTTAGTGCTTGCTACGAAAACTTATCATTAGATATTCTTTTCTTACTTTACTTCTGAACTTTTCTATAGGCTAACTTTCATCTACAAGCATATCTTGACAAACCGAATACAGATTCGTAATTGTGACATTATTACTAACATTTTGGATATTCTAACTTATATTTTAGTGCTTGCTATTAAAACTTATCATTAGATATTCTTTTCTTACTTTACTTCTTCACTTTTCTAAATGCTTTTTATTACTCAAAGCAAACTCCTTAAAACTGAAATTCTTTCTTCTTTTCTTACTTTACTTCTTCACTTTTCAATAGGCTAACTTTCATCTACAAGCATATCTTGACAAACCGAATACAGATTCGTAATTGTGACATTATTACTAACATTTTGGATATTCTAACTTATATTTTAGTGCTTGCTATTAAAACTTATCATTAGATATTCTTTTCTTACTTTACTTCTGAACTTTTCTAAATGCTTTTTATTACTCAAAGCAAACTCCTTAAAACTGAAATTCTTTCTTCTTTTCTTACTTTACTTCTTCACTTTTCAATAGGCTAACTTTCATCTACAAGCATATCTTGACAAACCGAATACAGATTCGTAATTGTGACATAATTACTAACATTTTGGATATTCTAACTTATAATTTAGTGCTTGCTACGAAAACTTATCATTAGATATTCTTTTCTTACTTTACTTCTGAACTTTTCTATAGGCTAACTTTCATCTACAAGCATATCTTGACAAACCGAATACAGATTCGTAATTGTGACATTATTACTAACATTTTGGATATTCTAACTTATATTTTAGTGCTTGCTATTAAAACTTATCATTAGATATTCTTTTCTTACTTTACTTCTTCACTTTTCTAAATGCTTTTTATTACTCAAAGCAAACTCCTTAAAACTGAAATTCTTTCTTCTTTTCTTACTTTACTTCTTCACTTTTCAATAGGCTAACTTTCATCTACAAGCATATCTTGACAAACCGAATACAGATTCGTAATTGTGACATTATTACTAACATTTTGGATATTCTAACTTATATTTTAGTGCTTGCTATTAAAACTTATCATTAGATATTCTTTTCTTACTTTACTTCTGAACTTTTCTAAATGCTTTTTATTACTCAAAGCAAACTCCTTAAAACTGAAATTCTTTCTTCTTTTCTTACTTTACTTCTTCACTTTTCAATAGGCTAACTTTCATCTACAAGCATATCTTGACAAACCGAATACAGATTCGTAATTGTGACATAATTACTAACATTTTGGATATTCTAACTTATAATTTAGTGCTTGCTACGAAAACTTATCATTAGATATTCTTTTCTTACTTTACTTCTGAACTTTTCTATAGGCTAACTTTCATCTACAAGCATATCTTGACAAACCGAATACAGATTCGTAATTGTGACATTATTACTAACATTTTGGATATTCTAACTTATATTTTAGTGCTTGCTATTAAAACTTATCATTAGATATTCTTTTCTTACTTTACTTCTTCACTTTTCTAAATGCTTTTTATTACTCAAAGCAAACTCCTTAAAACTGAAATTCTTTCTTCTTTTCTTACTTTACTTCTTCACTTTTCAATAGGCTAACTTTCATCTACAAGCATATCTTGACAAACCGAATACAGATTCGTAATTGTGACATTATTACTAACATTTTGGATATTCTAACTTATATTTTAGTGCTTGCTATTAAAACTTATCATTAGATATTCTTTTCTTACTTTACTTCTTCACTTTTCTAAATGCTTTTTATTACTCAAAGCAAACTCCTTAAAACTGAAATTCTTTCTTCTTTTCTTACTTTACTTCTTCACTTTTCAATAGGCTAACTTTCATCTACAAGCATATCTTGACAAACCGAATACAGATTCGTAATTGTGACATAATTACTAACATTTTGGATATTCTAACTTATATTTTAGTGCTTGCTATTAAAACTTATCATTAGATATTCTTTTCTTACTTTACTTCTTCACTTTTCTAAATGCTTTTTATTACTCAAAGCAAACTCCTTAAAACTGAAATTCTTTCTTCTTTTCTTACTTTACTTCTTCACTTTTCAATAGGCTAACTTTCATCTACAAGCATATCTTGACAAACCGAATACAGATTCGTAATTGTGACATAATTACTAACATTTTGGATATTCTAACTTATATTTTAGTGCTTGCTATTAAAACTTATCATTAGATATTCTTTTCTTACTTTACTTCTGAACTTTTCTAAATGCTTTTTATTACTCAAAGCAAACTCCTTAAAACTGAAATTCTTTCTTCTTTTCTTACTTTACTTCTTCACTTTTCAATAGGCTAACTTTCATCTACAAGCATATCTTGACAAACCGAATACAGATTCGTAATTGTGACATAATTACTAACATTTTGGATATTCTAACTTATAATTTAGTGCTTGCTACGAAAACTTATCATTAGATATTCTTTTCTTACTTTACTTCTTCACTTTTCAATAGGCTAACTTTCATCTACAAGCATATCTTGACAAACCGAATACAGATTCGTAATTGTGACATAATTACTAACATTTTGGATATTCTAACTTATATTTTAGTGCTTGCTATTAAAACTTATCATTAGATATTCTTTTCTTACTTTACTTCTTCACTTTTCTAAATGCTTTTTATTACTCAAAGCAAACTCCTTAAAACTGAAATTCTTTCTTCTTTTCTTACTTTACTTCTTCACTTTTCAATAGGCTAACTTTCATCTACAAGCATATCTTGACAAACCGAATACAGATTCGTAATTGTGACATAATTACTAACATTTTGGATATTCTAACTTATATTTTAGTGCTTGCTATTAAAACTTATCATTAGATATTCTTTTCTTACTTTACTTCTGAACTTTTCTAAATGCTTTTTATTACTCAAAGCAAACTCCTTAAAACTGAAATTCTTTCTTCTTTTCTTACTTTACTTCTTCACTTTTCAATAGGCTAACTTTCATCTACAAGCATATCTTGACAAACCGAATACAGATTCGTAATTGTGACATAATTACTAACATTTTGGATATTCTAACTTATAATTTAGTGCTTGCTACGAAAACTTATCATTAGATATTCTTTTCTTACTTTACTTCTGAACTTTTCTATAGGCTAACTTTCATCTACAAGCATATCTTGACAAACCGAATACAGATTCGTAATTGTGACATTATTACTAACATTTTGGATATTCTAACTTATATTTTAGTGCTTGCTATTAAAACTTATCATTAGATATTCTTTTCTTACTTTACTTCTTCACTTTTCTAAATGCTTTTTATTACTCAAAGCAAACTCCTTAAAACTGAAATTCTTTCTTCTTTTCTTACTTTACTTCTTCACTTTTCAATAGGCTAACTTTCATCTACAAGCATATCTTGACAAACCGAATACAGATTCGTAATTGTGACATTATTACTAACATTTTGGATATTCTAACTTATATTTTAGTGCTTGCTATTAAAACTTATCATTAGATATTCTTTTCTTACTTTACTTCTGAACTTTTCTAAATGCTTTTTATTACTCAAAGCAAACTCCTTAAAACTGAAATTCTTTCTTCTTTTCTTACTTTACTTCTTCACTTTTCAATAGGCTAACTTTCATCTACAAGCATATCTTGACAAACCGAATACAGATTCGTAATTGTGACATAATTACTAACATTTTGGATATTCTAACTTATAATTTAGTGCTTGCTACGAAAACTTATCATTAGATATTCTTTTCTTACTTTACTTCTGAACTTTTCTATAGGCTAACTTTCATCTACAAGCATATCTTGACAAACCGAATACAGATTCGTAATTGTGACATTATTACTAACATTTTGGATATTCTAACTTATATTTTAGTGCTTGCTATTAAAACTTATCATTAGATATTCTTTTCTTACTTTACTTCTTCACTTTTCTAAATGCTTTTTATTACTCAAAGCAAACTCCTTAAAACTGAAATTCTTTCTTCTTTTCTTACTTTACTTCTTCACTTTTCAATAGGCTAACTTTCATCTACAAGCATATCTTGACAAACCGAATACAGATTCGTAATTGTGACATTATTACTAACATTTTGGATATTCTAACTTATATTTTAGTGCTTGCTATTAAAACTTATCATTAGATATTCTTTTCTTACTTTACTTCTTCACTTTTCTAAATGCTTTTTATTACTCAAAGCAAACTCCTTAAAACTGAAATTCTTTCTTCTTTTCTTACTTTACTTCTTCACTTTTCAATAGGCTAACTTTCATCTACAAGCATATCTTGACAAACCGAATACAGATTCGTAATTGTGACATAATTACTAACATTTTGGATATTCTAACTTATATTTTAGTGCTTGCTATTAAAACTTATCATTAGATATTCTTTTCTTACTTTACTTCTTCACTTTTCTAAATGCTTTTTATTACTCAAAGCAAACTCCTTAAAACTGAAATTCTTTCTTCTTTTCTTACTTTACTTCTTCACTTTTCAATAGGCTAACTTTCATCTACAAGCATATCTTGACAAACCGAATACAGATTCGTAATTGTGACATAATTACTAACATTTTGGATATTCTAACTTATATTTTAGTGCTTGCTATTAAAACTTATCATTAGATATTCTTTTCTTACTTTACTTCTGAACTTTTCTAAATGCTTTTTATTACTCAAAGCAAACTCCTTAAAACTGAAATTCTTTCTTCTTTTCTTACTTTACTTCTTCACTTTTCAATAGGCTAACTTTCATCTACAAGCATATCTTGACAAACCGAATACAGATTCGTAATTGTGACATAATTACTAACATTTTGGATATTCTAACTTATAATTTAGTGCTTGCTACGAAAACTTATCATTAGATATTCTTTTCTTACTTTACTTCTGAACTTTTCTATAGGCTAACTTTCATCTACAAGCATATCTTGACAAACCGAATACAGATTCGTAATTGTGACATTATTACTAACATTTTGGATATTCTAACTTATATTTTAGTGCTTGCTATTAAAACTTATCATTAGATATTCTTTTCTTACTTTACTTCTTCACTTTTCTAAATGCTTTTTATTACTCAAAGCAAACTCCTTAAAACTGAAATTCTTTCTTCTTTTCTTACTTTACTTCTTCACTTTTCAATAGGCTAACTTTCATCTACAAGCATATCTTGACAAACCGAATACAGATTCGTAATTGTGACATTATTACTAACATTTTGGATATTCTAACTTATATTTTAGTGCTTGCTATTAAAACTTATCATTAGATATTCTTTTCTTACTTTACTTCTGAACTTTTCTAAATGCTTTTTATTACTCAAAGCAAACTCCTTAAAACTGAAATTCTTTCTTCTTTTCTTACTTTACTTCTTCACTTTTCAATAGGCTAACTTTCATCTACAAGCATATCTTGACAAACCGAATACAGATTCGTAATTGTGACATAATTACTAACATTTTGGATATTCTAACTTATAATTTAGTGCTTGCTACGAAAACTTATCATTAGATATTCTTTTCTTACTTTACTTCTGAACTTTTCAATAGGCTAACTTTCATCTACAAGCATATCTTGACAAACCGAATACAGATTCGTAATTGTGACATTATTACTAACATTTTGGATATTCTAACTTATATTTTAGTGCTTGCTATTAAAACTTATCATTAGATATTCTTTTCTTACTTTACTTCTTCACTTTTCTAAATGCTTTTTATTACTCAAAGCAAACTCCTTAAAACTGAAATTCTTTCTTCTTTTCTTACTTTACTTCTTCACTTTTCAATAGGCTAACTTTCATCTACAAGCATATCTTGACAAACCGAATACAGATTCGTAATTGTGACATAATTACTAACATTTTGGATATTCTAACTTATAATTTAGTGCTTGCTACGAAAACTTATCATTAGATATTCTTTTCTTACTTTACTTCTGAACTTTTCTATAGGCTAACTTTCATCTACAAGCATATCTTGACAAACCGAATACAGATTCGTAATTGTGACATTATTACTAACATTTTGGATATTCTAACTTATATTTTAGTGCTTGCTATTAAAACTTATCATTAGATATTCTTTTCTTACTTTACTTCTTCACTTTTCTAAATGCTTTTTATTACTCAAAGCAAACTCCTTAAAACTGAAATTCTTTCTTCTTTTCTTACTTTACTTCTTCACTTTTCAATAGGCTAACTTTCATCTACAAGCATATCTTGACAAACCGAATACAGATTCGTAATTGTGACATTATTACTAACATTTTGGATATTCTAACTTATATTTTAGTGCTTGCTATTAAAACTTATCATTAGATATTCTTTTCTTACTTTACTTCTGAACTTTTCTAAATGCTTTTTATTACTCAAAGCAAACTCCTTAAAACTGAAATTCTTTCTTCTTTTCTTACTTTACTTCTTCACTTTTCAATAGGCTAACTTTCATCTACAAGCATATCTTGACAAACCGAATACAGATTCGTAATTGTGACATAATTACTAACATTTTGGATATTCTAACTTATAATTTAGTGCTTGCTACGAAAACTTATCATTAGATATTCTTTTCTTACTTTACTTCTGAACTTTTCTATAGGCTAACTTTCATCTACAAGCATATCTTGACAAACCGAATACAGATTCGTAATTGTGACATTATTACTAACATTTTGGATATTCTAACTTATATTTTAGTGCTTGCTATTAAAACTTATCATTAGATATTCTTTTCTTACTTTACTTCTTCACTTTTCTAAATGCTTTTTATTACTCAAAGCAAACTCCTTAAAACTGAAATTCTTTCTTCTTTTCTTACTTTACTTCTTCACTTTTCAATAGGCTAACTTTCATCTACAAGCATATCTTGACAAACCGAATACAGATTCGTAATTGTGACATTATTACTAACATTTTGGATATTCTAACTTATATTTTAGTGCTTGCTATTAAAACTTATCATTAGATATTCTTTTCTTACTTTACTTCTGAACTTTTCTAAATGCTTTTTATTACTCAAAGCAAACTCCTTAAAACTGAAATTCTTTCTTCTTTTCTTACTTTACTTCTTCACTTTTCAATAGGCTAACTTTCATCTACAAGCATATCTTGACAAACCGAATACAGATTCGTAATTGTGACATAATTACTAACATTTTGGATATTCTAACTTATAATTTAGTGCTTGCTACGAAAACTTATCATTAGATATTCTTTTCTTACTTTACTTCTTCACTTTTCTATAGGCTAACTTTCATCTACAAGCATATCTTGACAAACCGAATACAGATTCGTAATTGTGACATTATTACTAACATTTTGGATATTCTAACTTATATTTTAGTGCTTGCTATTAAAACTTATCATTAGATATTCTTTTCTTACTTTACTTCTGAACTTTTCTAAATGCTTTTTATTACTCAAAGCAAACTCCTTAAAACTGAAATTCTTTCTTCTTTTCTTACTTTACTTCTTCACTTTTCAATAGGCTAACTTTCATCTACAAGCATATCTTGACAAACCGAATACAGATTCGTAATTGTGACATAATTACTAACATTTTGGATATTCTAACTTATAATTTAGTGCTTGCTACGAAAACTTATCATTAGATATTCTTTTCTTACTTTACTTCTTCACTTTTCTATAGGCTAACTTTCATCTACAAGCATATCTTGACAAACCGAATACAGATTCGTAATTGTGACATAATTACTAACATTTTGGATATTCTAACTTATAATTTAGTGCTTGCTACGAAAACTTATCATTAGATATTCTTTTCTTACTTTACTTCTGAACTTTTCTATAGGCTAACTTTCATCTACAAGCATATCTTGACAAACCGAATACAGATTCGTAATTGTGACATTATTACTAACATTTTGGATATTCTAACTTATATTTTAGTGCTTGCTATTAAAACTTATCATTAGATATTCTTTTCTTACTTTACTTCTTCACTTTTCTAAATGCTTTTTATTACTCAAAGCAAACTCCTTAAAACTGAAATTCTTTCTTCTTTTCTTACTTTACTTCTTCACTTTTCAATAGGCTAACTTTCATCTACAAGCATATCTTGACAAACCGAATACAGATTCGTAATTGTGACATTATTACTAACATTTTGGATATTCTAACTTATATTTTAGTGCTTGCTATTAAAACTTATCATTAGATATTCTTTTCTTACTTTACTTCTGAACTTTTCTAAATGCTTTTTATTACTCAAAGCAAACTCCTTAAAACTGAAATTCTTTCTTCTTTTCTTACTTTACTTCTTCACTTTTCAATAGGCTAACTTTCATCTACAAGCATATCTTGACAAACCGAATACAGATTCGTAATTGTGACATAATTACTAACATTTTGGATATTCTAACTTATAATTTAGTGCTTGCTACGAAAACTTATCATTAGATATTCTTTTCTTACTTTACTTCTGAACTTTTCTATAGGCTAACTTTCATCTACAAGCATATCTTGACAAACCGAATACAGATTCGTAATTGTGACATTATTACTAACATTTTGGATATTCTAACTTATATTTTAGTGCTTGCTATTAAAACTTATCATTAGATATTCTTTTCTTACTTTACTTCTTCACTTTTCTAAATGCTTTTTATTACTCAAAGCAAACTCCTTAAAACTGAAATTCTTTCTTCTTTTCTTACTTTACTTCTTCACTTTTCAATAGGCTAACTTTCATCTACAAGCATATCTTGACAAACCGAATACAGATTCGTAATTGTGACATTATTACTAACATTTTGGATATTCTAACTTATATTTTAGTGCTTGCTATTAAAACTTATCATTAGATATTCTTTTCTTACTTTACTTCTGAACTTTTCTAAATGCTTTTTATTACTCAAAGCAAACTCCTTAAAACTGAAATTCTTTCTTCTTTTCTTACTTTACTTCTTCACTTTTCAATAGGCTAACTTTCATCTACAAGCATATCTTGACAAACCGAATACAGATTCGTAATTGTGACATAATTACTAACATTTTGGATATTCTAACTTATAATTTAGTGCTTGCTACGAAAACTTATCATTAGATATTCTTTTCTTACTTTACTTCTGAACTTTTCTATAGGCTAACTTTCATCTACAAGCATATCTTGACAAACCGAATACAGATTCGTAATTGTGACATTATTACTAACATTTTGGATATTCTAACTTATATTTTAG
>CAMPDV010007325.1:0-22701 GCA_946699065.1 Loxodes magnus
AAAGTGAAATTTTAAAAGTGCAAAATAGATTGAGAAAAAGAAGAGGAGTAAAATATAAGAAGGATTTCTGAAAAAAAGAAGGAAAGTGTAAAAAGAAAGAGAAAGTGATTTTAGAAAGAGAGAAAAAGTGAAATTTTAATAGTGAAATTTTAAAAGTGCAAAATAGATTGAGAAAAAGAAGAGGCGTAAAATATAAGTTGGATTTCTGAAAAAAAGAAGGAAAGTGTAAAAAGAAAGAGAAAGTGATTTTAGAAAGAGAGAAAAAGTGAAATTTTAAAAGTGCAAAATAGATTGAGAAAAAGAAGAGGAGTAAAATATAAGAAGGATTTCTGAAAAAAAGAAGGAAAGTGTAAAAAGAAAGAGAAAGTGATTTTAGAAAGAGAGAAAAAGTGAAATTTTAAAAGTGCAAAATAGATTGAGAAAAAGAAGAGGAGTAAAATATAAGAAGGATTTCTGAAAAAAAGAAGGAAAGTGTAAAAAGAAAGAGAAAGTGATTTTAGAAAGAGAGAAAAAGTGAAATTTTAATAGTGAAATTTTAAAAGTGCAAAATAGATTGAGAAAAAGAAGAGGCGTAAAATATAAGAAGGATTTCTGAAAAAAAGAAGGAAAGTGTAAAAAGAAAGAGAAAGTGATTTTAGAAAGAGAGAAAAAGTGAAATTTTAAAAGTGCAAAATAGATTGAGAAAAAGAAGAGTAATAAAATATGAGTTGGATTTCTGAAAAAAAGAAGGAAAGTGTAAAAAGAAAGAGAAAGTGATTTTAGAAAGAGAGAAAAAGTGAAATTTTAATAGTGAAATTTTAAAAGTGTAAAATAGATTGAGAAAAAGAAGAGGCGTAAAATATAAGTTGGATTTCTGAAAAAAAGAAGGAAAGTGTAAAAAGAAAGAGAAAGTGATTTTAGAAAGAGAGAAAAAGTGAAATTTTAAAAGTGCAAAATAGATTGAGAAAAAGAAGAGGAGTAAAATATAAGAAGGATTTCTGAAAAAAAGAAGGAAAGTGTAAAAAGAAAGAGAAAGTGATTTTAGAAAGAGAGAAAAAGTGAAATTTTAAAAGTGCAAAATAGATTGAGAAAAAGAAGAGGAGTAAAATATAAGAAGGATTTCTGAAAAAAAGAAGGAAAGTGTAAAAAGAAAGAGAAAGTGATTTTAGAAAGAGAGAAAAAGTGAAATTTTAATAGTGAAATTTTAAAAGTGCAAAATAGATTGAGAAAAAGAAGAGGCGTAAAATATAAGTTGGATTTCTGAAAAAAAGAAGGAAAGTGTAAAAAGAAAGAGAAAGTGATTTTAGAAAGAGAGAAAAAGTGAAATTTTAAAAGTGCAAAATAGATTGAGAAAAAGAAGAGTAATAAAATATGAGTTGGATTTCTGAAAAAAAGAAGGAAAGTGTAAAAAGAAAGAGAAAGTGATTTTAGAAAGAGAGAAAAAGTGAAATTTTAAAAGTGCAAAATAGATTGAGAAAAAGAAGAGGAGTAAAATATAAGAAGGATTTCTGAAAAAAAGAAGGAAAGTGTAAAAAGAAAGTGATTTTAGAAAGAGAGAAAAAGTGAAATTTTAAAAGTGCAAAATAGATTGAGAAAAAGAAGAGGAGTAAAATATAAGAAGGATTTCTGAAAAAAAGAAGGAAAGTGTAAAAAGAAAGAGAAAGTGATTTTAGAAAGAGAGAAAAAGTGAAATTTTAATAGTGAAATTTTAAAAGTGCAAAATAGATTGAGAAAAAGAAGAGGCGTAAAATATAAGTTGGATTTCTGAAAAAAAGAAGGAAAGTGTAAAAAGAAAGAGAAAGTGATTTTAGAAAGAGAGAAAAAGTGAAATTTTAAAAGTGCAAAATAGATTGAGAAAAAGAAGAGGCGTAAAATATATGTTGGATTTCTGGAAAAAAGAAGGAAAGTGTAAAAAGAAAGAGAAAGTGATTTTAGAAAGAGAGAAAAAGTGAAATTTTAATAGTGAAATTTTAAAAGTGCAAAATAGATTGAGAAAAAGAAGAGGCGTAAAATATAAGTAGGATTTCTGAAAAAAAGAAGGAAAGTGTAAAAAGAAAGAGAAAGTGATTTTAGAAAGAGAGAAAAAGTGAAATTTTAAAAGTGCAAAATAGATTGAGAAAAAGAAGAGTAATAAAATATGAGTCGGATTTCTGAAAAAAAGAAGTAAAGTGTAAAAAGAAAGAGAAAGTGATTTTAGAAAGAGAGAAAATGTGAAATTTTAATAGTGAAATTTTAAAAGTGCAAAATCTATTGAGAAAAAGAAGAGGCGTAAAATATAAGTAGGATTTCTGAAAAAAAGAAGGAAAGTGTAAAAAGAAAGAGAAAGTGATTTTAGAAAGTGAGAAAAAGTGAAATTTTAAAAGTGCAAAATAGATTGAGAAAAAAGAAGAGACGTAAAATAACAATTGAATTTCTGAAAAAAAGAAGTAAATGTAAAAAGAAAGAGAAAGTAATTTTAGAAATAGAGAAAAAGTGAAATTTTAATAGTGAAATTTTAAAAGTGCAAAATAGATTGAGAAAAAGAAGAGGAGTATAAATATAAGAAGGATTTCTGAAAAAAAGAAGGAAAGTGTAAAAAGAAAGAGAAAGTGATTTTAGAAAGAGAGAAAAAGTGAAATTTTAATAGATAAATTTTAAAAGTGCAAAATAGATTGAGAAAAAGAAGAGGCGTAAAATATAAGTTGGATTTCTGAAAAAAAGAAGGAAAGTGTAAAAAAAAAGAGAAAGTGATTTTAGAAAGAGAGAAAAAGTGAAATTTTAAAAGTGCAAAATAGATTGAGAAAAAAGAAGAGACGTAAAATAACAATTGAATTTCTGAAAAAAAGAAGGAAAGTGTAAAAAGAAAGAGAAAGTGATTTTAGAAAGAGAGAAAAAGTGAAATTTTAAAAGTGCAAAATAGATTGAGAAAAAGAAGAGTAATAAAATATGAGTTGGATTTCTGAAAAAAAGAAGTAAATGTAAAAAGAAAGAGAAAGTGATTTTAGAAATAGAGAAAATGTGAAATTTTAAAAGTGCAAAATAGATTGAGAAAAAGAAGAGTAATAAAATATGAGTTGGATTTCTGAAAAAAAGAAGGAAAGTGTAAAAAGAAAGAGAAAGTGATTTTAGAAAGAGAGAAAAAGTGAAATTTTAAAAGTGCAAAATAGATTGAGAAAAAGAAGAGGAGTAAAATATAAGAAGGATTTCTGAAAAAAAGAAGGAAAGTGTAAAAAGAAAGAGAAAGTGATTTTAGAAAGAGAGAAAAAGTGAAATTTTAAAAGTGCAAAATACGTTGAGAAAAAGAAGAGGCGTAAAATATAAGTTGGATTTCTGAAAAAAAGAAGAAAGTGTAAAAAAAAAGAGAAAGTGATTTTAGAAAGAGAGAAAAAGTGAAATTTTAAAAGTGCAAAATAGATTAAGAAAAAAGAAGAGGCGTAAAATATAAGTTGGATTTCTGAAAAAAAGAAGTAAATGTAAAAAGAAAGAGAAAGTGATTTTAGAAATAGAGAAAATGTGAAATTTTAATAGTGAAATTTTAAAAGTGCAAAATCTATTGAGAAAAAGAAGAGGCGTAAAATATAAGTTGGATTTCTGAAAAAAAGAAGGAAAGTGTAAAAAGAAAGAGAAAGTGATTTTAGAAAGAGAGAAAAAGTGAAATTTTAAAAGTGCAAAATAGATTGAGAAAAAGAAGAGGAGTAAAATATAAGAAGGATTTCTGAAAAAAAGAAGGAAAGTGTAAAAAGAAAGAGAAAGTGATTTTAGAAAGAGAGAAAAAGTGAAATTTTAATAGTGAAATTTTAAAAGTGCAAAATAGATTGAGAAAAAGAAGAGGCGTAAAATATAAGTTGGATTTCTGAAAAAAAGAAGGAAAGTGTAAAAAGAAAGAGAAAGTGATTTTAGAAAGAGAGAAAAAGTGAAATTTTAAAAGTGCAAAATAGATTGAGAAAAAGAAGAGGAGTAAAATATAAGAAGGATTTCTGAAAAAAAGAAGGAAAGTGTAAAAAGAAAGTGATTTTAGAAAGAGAGAAAAAGTGAAATTTTAAAAGTGCAAAATAGATTGAGAAAAAGAAGAGGAGTAAAATATAAGAAGGATTTCTGAAAAAAAGAAGGAAAGTGTAAAAAGAAAGAGAAAGTGATTTTAGAAAGAGAGAAAAAGTGAAATTTTAATAGTGAAATTTTAAAAGTGCAAAATAGATTGAGAAAAAGAAGAGGCGTAAAATATAAGTTGGATTTCTGAAAAAAAGAAGGAAAGTGTAAAAAGAAAGAGAAAGTGATTTTAGAAAGAGAGAAAAAGTGAAATTTTAAAAGTGCAAAATAGATTGAGAAAAAGAAGAGGCGTAAAATATAAGTTGGATTTCTGAAAAAAAGAAGGAAAGTGTAAAAAGAAAGAGAAAGTGATTTTAGAAAGAGAGAAAAAGTGAAATTTTAAAAGTGCAAAATAGATTGAGAAAAAGAAGAGGAGTAAAATATAAGAAGGATTTCTGAAAAAAAGAAGGAAAGTGTAAAAAGAAAGAGAAAGTGATTTTAGAAAGAGAGAAAAAGTGAAATTTTAATAGTGAAATTTTAAAAGTGCAAAATAGATTGAGAAAAAAGAAGAGACGTAAAATAACAATTGAATTTCTGAAAAAAAGAAGTAAATGTAAAAAGAAAGAGAAAGTGATTTTAGAAAGAGAGAAAAAGTGAAATTTTAAAAGTGCAAAATAGATTGAGAAAAAGAAGAGTAATAAAATATGAGTTGGATTTCTGAAAAAAAGAAGTAAAGTGTAAAAAGAAAGAGAAAGTGATTTTAGAAAGAGAGAAAAAGTGAAATTTTAAAAGTGAAATTTTAAAAGTGTAAAATCTATTGAGAAAAAGAAGAGGCGTAAAATATAAGTTGGAATTCTCAAAAAAAGAAGGAAAGTGTAAAAAGAAAGAGAAAGTGATTTTAGAAAGAGAGAAAAAGTGAAATTTTAAAAGTGCAAAATAGATTGAGAAAAAGAAGAGGAGTAAAATATAAGAAGGATTTCTGAAAAAAAGAAGGAAAGTGTAAAAAGAAAGAGAAAGTGATTTTAGAAAGAGAGAAAAAGTGAAATTTTAAAAGTGCAAAATAGATTGAGAAAAAGAAGAGGAGTAAAATATAAGAAGGATTTCTGAAAAAAAGAAGGAAAGTGTAAAAAGAAAGAGAAAGTGATTTTAGAAAGAGAGAAAAAGTGAAATTTTAATAGTGAAATTTTAAAAGTGCAAAATAGATTGAGAAAAAGAAGAGGCGTAAAATATAAGTTGGATTTCTGAAAAAAAGAAGGAAAGTGTAAAAAGAAAGAGAAAGTGATTTTAGAAAGAGAGAAAAAGTGAAATTTTAAAAGTGCAAAATAGATTGAGAAAAAGAAGAGTAATAAAATATGAGTTGGATTTCTGAAAAAAAGAAGTAAAGTGTAAAAAGAAAGAGAAAGTGATTTTAGAAAGAGAGAAAAAGTGAAATTTTAATAGTGAAATTTTAAAAGTGCAAAATAGATTGAGAAAAAGAAGAGGCGTAAAATATAAGTTGGATTTCTGAAAAAAAGAAGGAAAGTGTAAAAAGAAAGAGAAAGTGATTTTAGAAAGAGAGAAAAAGTGAAATTTTAAAAGTGCAAAATAGATTGAGAAAAAGAAGAGGAGTAAAATATAAGAAGGATTTCTGAAAAAAAGAAGGAAAGTGTAAAAAGAAAGAGAAAGTGATTTTAGAAAGAGAGAAAAAGTGAAATTTTAATAGTGAAATTTTAAAAGTGCAAAATAGATTGAGAAAAAGAAGAGGCGTAAAATATAAGTTGGATTTCTGAAAAAAAGAAGGAAAGTGTAAAAAGAAAGAGAAAGTGATTTTAGAAAGAGAGAAAAAGTGAAATTTTAAAAGTGCAAAATAGATTGAGAAAAAGAAGAGGAGTAAAATATAAGAAGGATTTCTGAAAAAAAGAAGGAAAGTGTAAAAAGAAAGAGAAAGTGATTTTAGAAAGAGAGAAAAAGTGAAATTTTAATAGTGAAATTTTAAAAGTGCAAAATCTATTGAGAAAAAGAAGAGGCGTAAAATATAAGTTGGATTTCTGAAAAAAAGAAGGAAAGTGTAAAAAGAAAGAGAAAGTGATTTTAGAAAGAGAGAAAAAGTGAAATTTTAAAAGTGCAAAATACGTTGAGAAAAAGAAGAGGCGTAAAATATAAGTTGGATTTCTGAAAAAAAGAAGAAAGTGTAAAAAAAAAGAGAAAGTGATTTTAGAAAGAGAGAAAAAGTGAAATTTTAAAAGTGCAAAATAGATTAAGAAAAAGAAGAGGAGTAAAATATAAGAAGGATTTCTGAAAAAAAGAAGTAAATGTAAAAAGAAAGAGAAAGTGATTTTAGAAATAGAGAAAATGTGAAATTTTAATAGTGAAATTTTAAAAGTGCAAAATCTATTGAGAAAAAGAAGAGGCGTAAAATATAAGTTGGATTTCTCAAAAAAAGAAGGAAAGTGTAAAAAGAAAGAGAAAGTGATTTTAGAAAGAGAGAAAAAGTGAAATTTTAAAAGTGCAAAATAGATTGAGAAAAAGAAGAGGAGTAAAATATAAGAAGGATTTCTGAAAAAAAGAAGGAAAGTGTAAAAAGAAAGAGAAAGTGATTTTAGAAAGAGAGAAAAAGTGAAATTTTAATAGTGAAATTTTAAAAGTGCAAAATAGATTGAGAAAAAGAAGAGGCGTAAAATATAAGTTGGATTTCTGAAAAAAAGAAGGAAAGTGTAAAAAGAAAGAGAAAGTGATTTTAGAAAGAGAGAAAAAGTGAAATTTTAAAAGTGCAAAATAGATTGAGAAAAAGAAGAGGAGTAAAATATAAGAAGGATTTCTGAAAAAAAGAAGGAAAGTGTAAAAAGAAAGAGAAAGTAGATTTTAGAAAGAGAGAAAAAGTGAAATTTTAATAGTGAAATTTTAAAAGTGCAAAATCTATTGAGAAAAAGAAGAGGCGTAAAATATAAGTTGGATTTCTGAAAAAAAGAAGTAAAGTGTAAAAAGAAAGAGAAAGTGATTTTAGAAAGTGAGAAAATGTGAAATTTTAAAAGTGAAATTTTAAAAGTGCAAAATACGTTGAGAAAAAGAAGAGGCGTAAAATATAAGTTGGATTTCTGAAAAAAAGAAGGAAAGTGTAAAAAGAAAGAGAAAGTGATTTTAGAAAGAGAGAAAAAGTGAAATTTTAAAAGTGCAAAATAGATTGAGAAAAAGAAGAGGCGTAAAATATAAGTTGGATTTCTGAAAAAAAGAAGAAAGTGTAAAAAAAAAGAGAAAGTGATTTTAGAAAGAGAGAAAAAGTGAAATTTTAAAAGTGCAAAATAGATTAAGAAAAAAGAAGAGGCGTAAAATATAAGTTGGATTTCTGAAAAAAAGAAGTAAATGTAAAAAGAAAGAGAAAGTGATTTTAGAAATAGAGAAAATGTGAAATTTTAATAGTGAAATTTTAAAAGTGCAAAATCTATTGAGAAAAAGAAGAGGCGTAAAATATAAGTTGGATTTCTGAAAAAAAGAAGGAAAGTGTAAAAAGAAAGAGAAAGTGATTTTAGAAAGAGAGAAAAAGTGAAATTTTAAAAGTGCAAAATAGATTGAGAAAAAGAAGAGGAGTAAAATATAAGAAGGATTTCTGAAAAAAAGAAGGAAAGTGTAAAAAGAAAGAGAAAGTGATTTTAGAAAGAGAGAAAAAGTGAAATTTTAATAGTGAAATTTTAAAAGTGCAAAATAGATTGAGAAAAAGAAGAGGCGTAAAATATAAGTTGGATTTCTGAAAAAAAGAAGGAAAGTGTAAAAAGAAAGAGAAAGTGATTTTAGAAAGAGAGAAAAAGTGAAATTTTAAAAGTGCAAAATAGATTGAGAAAAAGAAGAGGAGTAAAATATAAGAAGGATTTCTGAAAAAAAGAAGGAAAGTGTAAAAAGAAAGAGAAAGTGATTTTAGAAAGAGAGAAAAAGTGAAATTTTAAAAGTGCAAAATAGATTGAGAAAAAGAAGAGGAGTAAAATATAAGAAGGATTTCTGAAAAAAAGAAGGAAAGTGTAAAAAGAAAGAGAAAGTGATTTTAGAAAGAGAGAAAAAGTGAAATTTTAATAGTGAAATTTTAAAAGTGCAAAATAGATTGAGAAAAAGAAGAGGCGTAAAATATAAGAAGGATTTCTGAAAAAAAGAAGGAAAGTGTAAAAAGAAAGAGAAAGTGATTTTAGAAAGAGAGAAAAAGTGAAATTTTAAAAGTGCAAAATAGATTGAGAAAAAGAAGAGTAATAAAATATGAGTTGGATTTCTGAAAAAAAGAAGTAAAGTGTAAAAAGAAAGAGAAAGTGATTTTAGAAAGAGAGAAAAAGTGAAATTTTAATAGTGAAATTTTAAAAGTGTAAAATAGATTGAGAAAAAGAAGAGGCGTAAAATATAAGTTGGATTTCTGAAAAAAAGAAGGAAAGTGTAAAAAGAAAGAGAAAGTGATTTTAGAAAGAGAGAAAAAGTGAAATTTTAAAAGTGCAAAATAGATTGAGAAAAAGAAGAGGAGTAAAATATAAGAAGGATTTCTGAAAAAAAGAAGGAAAGTGTAAAAAGAAAGAGAAAGTGATTTTAGAAAGAGAGAAAAAGTGAAATTTTAAAAGTGCAAAATAGATTGAGAAAAAGAAGAGGAGTAAAATATAAGAAGGATTTCTGAAAAAAAGAAGGAAAGTGTAAAAAGAAAGAGAAAGTGATTTTAGAAAGAGAGAAAAAGTGAAATTTTAATAGTGAAATTTTAAAAGTGCAAAATAGATTGAGAAAAAGAAGAGGCGTAAAATATAAGTTGGATTTCTGAAAAAAAGAAGGAAAGTGTAAAAAGAAAGAGAAAGTGATTTTAGAAAGAGAGAAAAAGTGAAATTTTAAAAGTGCAAAATAGATTGAGAAAAAGAAGAGTAATAAAATATGAGTTGGATTTCTGAAAAAAAGAAGTAAAGTGTAAAAAGAAAGAGAAAGTGATTTTAGAAAGAGAGAAAAAGTGAAATTTTAATAGTGAAATTTTAAAAGTGTAAAATAGATTGAGAAAATGAAGAGGCGTAAAATATAAGTTGGATTTCTGAAAAAAAGAAGGAAAGTGTAAAAAGAAAGAGAAAGTGATTTTAGAAAGAGAGAAAAAGTGAAATTTTAAAAGTGCAAAATAGATTGAGAAAAAGAAGAGGAGTAAAATATAAGAAGGATTTCTGAAAAAAAGAAGGAAAGTGTAAAAAGAAAGTGATTTTAGAAAGAGAGAAAAAGTGAAATTTTAAAAGTGCAAAATAGATTGAGAAAAAGAAGAGGAGTAAAATATAAGAAGGATTTCTGAAAAAAAGAAGGAAAGTGTAAAAAGAAAGAGAAAGTGATTTTAGAAAGAGAGAAAAAGTGAAATTTTAATAGTGAAATTTTAAAAGTGCAAAATAGATTGAGAAAAAGAAGAGGCGTAAAATATAAGTTGGATTTCTGAAAAAAAGAAGGAAAGTGTAAAAAGAAAGAGAAAGTGATTTTAGAAAGAGAGAAAAAGTGAAATTTTAAAAGTGCAAAATAGATTGAGAAAAAGAAGAGGCGTAAAATATAAGTTGGATTTCTGAAAAAAAGAAGGAAAGTGTAAAAAGAAAGAGAAAGTGATTTTAGAAAGAGAGAAAAAGTGAAATTTTAAAAGTGCAAAATAGATTGAGAAAAAGAAGAGGAGTAAAATATAAGAAGGATTTCTGAAAAAAAGAAGGAAAGTGTAAAAAGAAAGAGAAAGTGATTTTAGAAAGAGAGAAAAAAAGTGAAATTTTAAAAGTGCAAAATAGATTGAGAAAAAGAAGAGGAGTAAAATATAAGTTGGATTTCTGAAAAAAAGAAGGAAAGTGTAAAAAGAAAGAGAAAGTGATTTTAGAAAGAGAGAAAAAGTGAAATTTTAATAGTGAAATTTTAAAAGTGCAAAATAGATTGAGAAAAAGAAGAGGCGTAAAATATAAGTTGGATTTCTGAAAAAAAGAAGGAAAGTGTAAAAAGAAAGAGAAAGTGATTTTAGAAAGAGAGAAAAAGTGAAATTTTAAAAGTGCAAAATAGATTGAGAAAAAGAAGAGTAATAAAATATGAGTTGGATTTCTGAAAAAAAGAAGTAAAGTGTAAAAAGAAAGAGAAAGTGATTTTAGAAAGAGAGAAAAAGTGAAATTTTAATAGTGAAATTTTAAAAGTGTAAAATCTATTGAGAAAAAGAAGAGGCGTAAAATATAAGTTGGAATTCTCAAAAAAAGAAGGAAAGTGTAAAAAGAAAGAGAAAGTGATTTTAGAAAGAGAGAAAAAGTGAAATTTTAAAAGTGCAAAATAGATTGAGAAAAAGAAGAGGAGTAAAATATAAGAAGGATTTCTGAAAAAAAGAAGGAAAGTGTAAAAAGAAAGAGAAAGTGATTTTAGAAAGAGAGAAAAAGTGAAATTTTAAAAGTGCAAAATAGATTGAGAAAAAGAAGAGGAGTAAAATATAAGAAGGATTTCTGAAAAAAAGAAGGAAAGTGTAAAAAGAAAGAGAAAGTGATTTTAGAAAGAGAGAAAAAGTGAAATTTTAATAGTGAAATTTTAAAAGTGCAAAATAGATTGAGAAAAAGAAGAGGCGTAAAATATAAGTTGGATTTCTGAAAAAAAGAAGGAAAGTGTAAAAAGAAAGAGAAAGTGATTTTAGAAAGAGAGAAAAAGTGAAATTTTAAAAGTGCAAAATAGATTGAGAAAAAGAAGAGTAATAAAATATGAGTTGGATTTCTGAAAAAAAGAAGTAAAGTGTAAAAAGAAAGAGAAAGTGATTTTAGAAAGAGAGAAAAAGTGAAATTTTAATAGTGAAATTTTAAAAGTGCAAAATAGATTGAGAAAAAGAAGAGGAGTAAAATATAAGAAGGATTTCTGAAAAAAAGAAGGAAAGTGTAAAAAGAAAGAGAAAGTGATTTTAGAAAGAGAGAAAAAGTGAAATTTTAATAGTGAAATTTTAAAAGTGCAAAATCTATTGAGAAAAAGAAGAGGAGTAAAATATAAGAAGGATTTCTGAAAAAAAGAAGGAAAGTGTAAAAAGAAAGAGAAAGCGATTTTAGAAAGAAAGAAAAAGTGAAATTTTAATAGTGAAATTTTAAAAGTGCAAAATACGTTGAGAAAAAGAAGAGGCGTAAAATATAAGTAGGATTTCTGAAAAAAAGAAGGAAAGTGTAAAAAGAAAGAGAAAGTGATTTTAGAAAGAGAGAAAAAGTGAAATTTTAAAAGTGCAAAATACGTTGAGAAAAAGAAGAGGCGTAAAATATAAGTTGGATTTCTGAAAAAAAGAAGAAAGTGTAAAAAAAAAGAGAAAGTGATTTTAGAAAGAGAGAAAAAGTGAAATTTTAAAAGTGCAAAATAGATTAAGAAAAAGAAGAGGAGTAAAATATAAGAAGGATTTCTGAAAAAAAGAAGTAAATGTAAAAAGAAAGAGAAAGTGATTTTAGAAATAGAGAAAATGTGAAATTTTAATAGTGAAATTTTAAAAGTGCAAAATCTATTGAGAAAAAGAAGAGGCGTAAAATATAAGTTGGATTTCTGAAAAAAAGAAGGAAAGTGTAAAAAGAAAGAGAAAGTGATTTTAGAAAGAGAGAAAAAGTGAAATTTTAAAAGTGCAAAATAGATTGAGAAAAAGAAGAGGAGTAAAATATAAGAAGGATTTCTGAAAAAAAGAAGGAAAGTGTAAAAAGAAAGAGAAAGTGATTTTAGAAAGAGAGAAAAAGTGAAATTTTAATAGTGAAATTTTAAAAGTGCAAAATAGATTGAGAAAAAGAAGAGGCGTAAAATATAAGTTGGATTTCTGAAAAAAAGAAGGAAAGTGTAAAAAGAAAGAGAAAGTGATTTTAGAAAGAGAGAAAAAGTGAAATTTTAAAAGTGCAAAATAGATTGAGAAAAAGAAGAGGAGTAAAATATAAGAAGGATTTCTGAAAAAAAGAAGGAAAGTGTAAAAAGAAAGAGAAAGTGATTTTAGAAAGAGAGAAAAAGTGAAATTTTAATAGTGAAATTTTAAAAGTGCAAAATCTATTGAGAAAAAGAAGAGGCGTAAAATATAAGTTGGATTTCTGAAAAAAAGAAGTAAAGTGTAAAAAGAAAGAGAAAGTGATTTTAGAAAGTGAGAAAATGTGAAATTTTAAAAGTGAAATTTTAAAAGTGCAAAATACGTTGAGAAAAAGAAGAGGCGTAAAATATAAGTTGGATTTCTGAAAAAAAGAAGGAAAGTGTAAAAAGAAAGAGAAAGTGATTTTAGAAAGAGAGAAAAAGTGAAATTTTAAAAGTGCAAAATACGTTGAGAAAAAGAAGAGGCGTAAAATATAAGTTGGATTTCTGAAAAAAAGAAGAAAGTGTAAAAAAAAAGAGAAAGTGATTTTAGAAAGAGAGAAAAAGTGAAATTTTAAAAGTGCAAAATAGATTAAGAAAAAAGAAGAGGCGTAAAATATAAGTTGGATTTCTGAAAAAAAGAAGTAAATGTAAAAAGAAAGAGAAAGTGATTTTAGAAATAGAGAAAATGTGAAATTTTAATAGTGAAATTTTAAAAGTGCAAAATCTATTGAGAAAAAGAAGAGGCGTAAAATATAAGTTGGATTTCTGAAAAAAAGAAGGAAAGTGTAAAAAGAAAGAGAAAGTGATTTTAGAAAGAGAGAAAAAGTGAAATTTTAAAAGTGCAAAATAGATTGAGAAAAAGAAGAGGAGTAAAATATAAGAAGGATTTCTGAAAAAAAGAAGGAAAGTGTAAAAAGAAAGAGAAAGTGATTTTAGAAAGAGAGAAAAAGTGAAATTTTAATAGTGAAATTTTAAAAGTGCAAAATAGATTGAGAAAAAGAAGAGGCGTAAAATATAAGTTGGATTTCTGAAAAAAAGAAGGAAAGTGTAAAAAGAAAGAGAAAGTGATTTTAGAAAGAGAGAAAAAGTGAAATTTTAAAAGTGCAAAATAGATTGAGAAAAAGAAGAGTAATAAAATATGAGTTGGATTTCTGAAAAAAAGAAGTAAAGTGTAAAAAGAAAGAGAAAGTGATTTTAGAAAGAGAGAAAAAGTGAAATTTTAATAGTGAAATTTTAAAAGTGTAAAATAGATTGAGAAAAAGTAGAGGCGTAAAATATAAGTTGGATTTCTGAAAAAAAGAAGGAAAGTGTAAAAAGAAAGAGAAAGTGATTTTAGAAAGAGAGAAAAAGTGAAATTTTAAAAGTGCAAAATAGATTGAGAAAAAGAAGAGGAGTAAAATATAAGAAGGATTTCTGAAAAAAAGAAGGAAAGTGTAAAAAGAAAGAGAAAGTGATTTTAGAAAGAGAGAAAAAGTGAAATTTTAAAAGTGCAAAATAGATTGAGAAAAAGAAGAGGAGTAAAATATAAGAAGGATTTCTGAAAAAAAGAAGGAAAGTGTAAAAAGAAAGAGAAAGTGATTTTAGAAAGAGAGAAAAAGTGAAATTTTAATAGTGAAATTTTAAAAGTGCAAAATCTATTGAGAAAAAGAAGAGGCGTAAAATATAAGTTGGATTTCTGAAAAAAAGAAGTAAAGTGTAAAAAGAAAGAGAAAGTGATTTTAGAAAGTGAGAAAATGTGAAATTTTAAAAGTGAAATTTTAAAAGTGCAAAATACGTTGAGAAAAAGAAGAGGCGTAAAATATAAGTTGGATTTCTGAAAAAAAGAAGGAAAGTGTAAAAAGAAAGAGAAAGTGATTTTAGAAAGAGAGAAAAAGTGAAATTTTAAAAGTGCAAAATACGTTGAGAAAAAGAAGAGGCGTAAAATATAAGTTGGATTTCTGAAAAAAAGAAGAAAGTGTAAAAAAAAAGAGAAAGTGATTTTAGAAAGAGAGAAAAAGTGAAATTTTAAAAGTGCAAAATAGATTAAGAAAAAAGAAGAGGCGTAAAATATAAGTTGGATTTCTGAAAAAAAGAAGTAAATGTAAAAAGAAAGAGAAAGTGATTTTAGAAATAGAGAAAATGTGAAATTTTAATAGTGAAATTTTAAAAGTGCAAAATCTATTGAGAAAAAGAAGAGGCGTAAAATATAAGTTGGATTTCTGAAAAAAAGAAGGAAAGTGTAAAAAGAAAGAGAAAGTGATTTTAGAAAGAGAGAAAAAGTGAAATTTTAAAAGTGCAAAATAGATTGAGAAAAAGAAGAGGAGTAAAATATAAGAAGGATTTCTGAAAAAAAGAAGGAAAGTGTAAAAAGAAAGAGAAAGTGATTTTAGAAAGAGAGAAAAAGTGAAATTTTAATAGTGAAATTTTAAAAGTGCAAAATAGATTGAGAAAAAGAAGAGGCGTAAAATATAAGTTGGATTTCTGAAAAAAAGAAGGAAAGTGTAAAAAGAAAGAGAAAGTGATTTTAGAAAGAGAGAAAAAGTGAAATTTTAAAAGTGCAAAATAGATTGAGAAAAAGAAGAGTAATAAAATATGAGTTGGATTTCTGAAAAAAAGAAGTAAAGTGTAAAAAGAAAGAGAAAGTGATTTTAGAAAGAGAGAAAAAGTGAAATTTTAATAGTGAAATTTTAAAAGTGTAAAATAGATTGAGAAAAAGAAGAGGCGTAAAATATAAGTTGGATTTCTGAAAAAAAGAAGGAAAGTGTAAAAAGAAAGAGAAAGTGATTTTAGAAAGAGAGAAAAAGTGAAATTTTAAAAGTGCAAAATAGATTGAGAAAAAGAAGAGGAGTAAAATATAAGAAGGATTTCTGAAAAAAAGAAGGAAAGTGTAAAAAGAAAGAGAAAGTGATTTTAGAAAGAGAGAAAAAGTGAAATTTTAAAAGTGCAAAATAGATTGAGAAAAAGAAGAGGAGTAAAATATAAGAAGGATTTCTGAAAAAAAGAAGGAAAGTGTAAAAAGAAAGAGAAAGTGATTTTAGAAAGAGAGAAAAAGTGAAATTTTAATAGTGAAATTTTAAAAGTGCAAAATAGATTGAGAAAAAGAAGAGGCGTAAAATATAAGTTGGATTTCTGAAAAAAAGAAGGAAAGTGTAAAAAGAAAGAGAAAGTGATTTTAGAAAGAGAGAAAAAGTGAAATTTTAAAAGTGCAAAATAGATTGAGAAAAAGAAGAGTAATAAAATATGAGTTGGATTTCTGAAAAAAAGAAGTAAAGTGTAAAAAGAAAGAGAAAGTGATTTTAGAAAGAGAGAAAAAGTGAAATTTTAATAGTGAAATTTTAAAAGTGTAAAATAGATTGAGAAAATGAAGAGGCGTAAAATATAAGTTGGATTTCTGAAAAAAAGAAGGAAAGTGTAAAAAGAAAGAGAAAGTGATTTTAGAAAGAGAGAAAAAGTGAAATTTTAAAAGTGCAAAATAGATTGAGAAAAAGAAGAGGAGTAAAATATAAGAAGGATTTCTGAAAAAAAGAAGGAAAGTGTAAAAAGAAAGAGAAAGTGATTTTAGAAAGAGAGAAAAAGTGAAATTTTAAAAGTGCAAAATAGATTGAGAAAAAGAAGAGTAATAAAATATGAGTAGGATTTCTGAAAAAAAGAAGTAAAGTGTAAAAAGAAAGAGAAAGTGATTTTAGAAAGAGAGAAAATGTGAAATTTAAATAGTGAAATTTTAAAAGTGCAAAATCTATTGAGAAAAAGAAGAGGCGTAAAATATAAGTAGGATTTCTGAAAAAAAGAAGGAAAGTGTAAAAAAAAAGAGAAAGTGATTTTAGAAAGAGAGAAAAAGTGAAATTTTAAAAGTGCAAAATAGATTAAGAAAAAAGAAGAGGCGTAAAATATAAGTAGGATTTCTGAAAAAAAGAAGTAAAGTGTAAAAAGAAAGAGAAAGTGATTTTAGAAAGAGAGAAAATGTGAAATTTTAATAGTGAAATTTTAAAAGTGCAAAATCTATTGAGAAAAAGAAGAGGCGTAAAATATAAGTTGGATTTCTGAAAAAAAGAAGTAAAGTGTAAAAAGAAAGAGAAAGTGATTTTAGAAAGAGAGAAAAAGTGAAATTTTAAAAGTGCAAAATAGATTGAGAAAAAGAAGAGTAATAAAATATGAGTAGGATTTCTGAAAAAAAGAAGTAAAGTGTAAAAAGAAAGAGAAAGTGATTTTAGAAAGAGAGAAAAAGTGAAATTTTAAAAGTGCAAAATACGTTGAGAAAAAGAAGAGTGGTAAAATATGAGTTGGATTTCTGAAAAAAAGAAGGAAAGTGTAAAAAGAAAGAGAAAGTGATTTTAGAAAGAGAGAAAATGTGAAATTTTAATAGTGAAATTTTAAAAGTGCAAAATAGATTGAGAAAAAGAAGAGGCGTAAAATATAAGTAGGATTTCTGAAAAAAAGAAGGAAAGTGTAAAAAAAAAGAGAAAGTGATTTTAGAAAGAGAGAAAAAGTGAAATTTTAAAAGTGCAAAATAGATTAAGAAAAAAGAAGAGGCGTAAAATATAAGTTGGATTTCTGAAAAAAAGAAGTAAAGTGTAAAAAGAAAGAGAAAGTGATTTTAGAAAGAGAGAAAATGTGAAATTTTAATAGTGAAATTTTAAAAGTGCAAAATCTATTGAGAAAAAGAAGAGGCGTAAAATATAAGTTGGATTTCTGAAAAAAAGAAGTAAAGTGTAAAAAGAAAGAGAAAGTGATTTTAGAAAGAGAGAAAAAGTGAAATTTTAAAAGTGCAAAATAGATTGAGAAAAAGAAGAGGAGTAAAATATAAGAAGGATTTCTGAAAAAAAGAAGGAAAGTGTAAAAAGAAAGAGAAAGTGATTTTAGAAAGAGAGAAAAAGTGAAATTTTAATAGTGAAATTTTAAAAGTGCAAAATAGATTGAGAAAAAGAAGAGGCGTAAAATATAAGTTGGATTTCTGAAAAAATGAAGGAAAGTGTAAAAAGAAAGAGAAAGTGATTTTAGAAAGAGAAAAAAAGTGAAATTTTAAAAGTGCAAAATAGATTGAGAAAAAAGAAGAGGCGTAAAATATAAGTTGGATTTCTGAAAAAAAGAAGTAAAGTGTAAAAAGAAAGAGAAAGTGATTTTAGAAAGAGAGAAAAAGTGAAATTTTAAAAGTGCAAAATAGATTGAGAAAAAGAAGAGTAATAAAATATGAGTAGGATTTCTGAAAAAAAGAAGTAAAGTGTAAAAAGAAAGAGAAAGTGATTTTAGAAAGAGAGAAAATGTGAAATTTAAATAGTGAAATTTTAAAAGTGCAAAATCTATTGAGAAAAAGAAGAGGCGTAAAATATAAGTTGGATTTCTGAAAAAAAGAAGGAAAGTGTAAAAAAAAAGAAAAAGTGATTTTAGAAAGAGAAAAAAAGTGAAATTTTAAAAGTGCAAAATAGATTGAGAAAAAAGAAGAGACGTAAAATAACAATTGAATTTCTGAAAAAAAGAAGTAAATGTAAAAAGAAAGAGAAAGTGATTTTAGAAAGAGAGAAAAAGTGAAATTTTAAAAGTGAAATTTTAAAAGTGCAAAATAGATTGAAAAAAAGAAGAGGCGTAAAATATGAGTTGGATTTCTGGAAAAAAGAAGGAAAGTGTAAAAAGAAAGAGAAAGTGATTTTAGAAAGAGAGAAAAAGTGAAATTTTAAAAGTGCAAAATAGATTGAGAAAAAGAAGAGTAATAAAATATGAGTAGGATTTCTGAAAAAAAGAAGTAAAGTGTAAAAAGAAAGAGAAAGTGATTTTAGAAAGAGAGAAAAAGTGAAATTTTAAAAGTGCAAAATACGTTGAGAAAAAGAAGAGTGGTAAAATATGAGTTGGATTTCTGAAAAAAAGAAGGAAAGTGTAAAAAGAAAGAGAAAGTGATTTAGAAAGAGAGAAAAAGTGAAATTTCAAAAGTGCAAAATACGTTGAGAAAAAGAAGAGGCGTAAAATATAAGTAGGATTTCTGAAAAAAAGAAGGAAAGTGTAAAAAGAAAGAGAAAGTGATTTTAGAAAGAGAGAAAAAGTGAAATTTTAATAGTGAAATTTTAAAAGTGCAAAATATATTGAGAAAAAGAAGAGGCGTAAAATATAAGTAGGATTTCTGAAAAAAAGAAGGAAAGTGTAAAAAAAAAGAGAAAGTGATTTTAGAAAGAGAGAAAAAGTGAAATTTTAAAAGTGCAAAATAGATTAAGAAAAAAGAAGAGGCGTAAAATATAAGTTGGATTTCTGAAAAAAAGAAGTAAAGTGTAAAAAGAAAGAGAAAGTGATTTTAGAAAGAGAGAAAATGTGAAATTTTAATAGTGAAATTTTAAAAGTGCAAAATCTATTGAGAAAAAGAAGAGGCGTAAAATATAAGTTGGATTTCTGAAAAAAAGAAGGAAAGTGTAAAAAGAAAGAGAAAGTGATTTTAGAAAGAGAGAAAAAGTGAAATTTCAAAAGTGCAAAATACGTTGAGAAAAAGAAGAGGCGTAAAATATAAGTAGGATTTCTGAAAAAAAGAAGTAAATGTAAAAAGAAAGAGAAAGTGATTTTAGAAAGAGAGAAAAAGTGAAATTTTAATAGTGAAATTTTAAAAGTGCAAAATAGATTGAGAAAAAGAAGAGGCGTAAAATATAAGTAGGATTTCTGGAAAAAAGAAGGAAAGTGTAAAAAGAAAGAAAAAGTGATTTTAGAAAGAGAAAAAAAGTGAAATTTTAAAAGTGCAAAATAGATTGAGAAAAAAGAAGAGACGTAAAATAACAATTGAATTTCTGAAAAAAAGAAGTAAATGTAAAAAGAAAGAGAAAGTGATTTTAGAAAGTGAGAAAATGTGAAATTTTAAAAGTGAAATTTTAAAAGTGCAAAATACGTTGAGAAAAAGAAGAGGCGTAAAATATAAGTAGGATTTCTGAAAAAAAGGGGAAAGTGTAAAAAGAAAGAGAAAGTGATTTTAGAAAGAGAGAAAAAGTGAAATTTTAAAAGTGCAAAATAGATTGAGAAAAAGAAGAGTAATAAAATATGAGTCGGATTTCTGAAAAAAAGAAGTAAAGTGTAAAAAGAAAGAGAAAGTGATTTTAGAAAGAGAGAAAAAGTGAAATTTTAAAAGTGCAAAATAGATTGAGAAAAAGAAGAGTAATAAAATATGAGTTGGATTTCTGAAAAAAAGAAGTAAAGTGTAAAAAGAAAGAGAAAGTGATTTTAGAAAGAGAGAAAAAGTGAAATTTTAATAGTGAAATTTTAAAAGTGCAAAATCTATTGAGAAAAAGAAGAGGCGTAAAATATAAGTAGGATTTCTGAAAAAAAGAAGGAAAGTGTAAAAAGAAAGAGAAAGTGATTTTAGAAAGAGAGAAAAAGTGAAATTTTAAAAGTGCAAAATACGTTGAGAAAAAGAAGAGGCGTAAAATATAAGTTGGATTTCTGAAAAAAAGAAGTAAATGTAAAAAGAAAGAGAAAGTGATTTTAGAAATGTAAAAAGAGAGAAAGTGATTTTAGAAATAGTTAAAAAGTGAAATTTTAATAGTGAAATTTTAAAAGTGCAAAATACGTTGAGAAAAGAAGAGGCGTAAAATATAAGTAGGATTTCTGGAAAAAAGAAGGAAAGTGTAAAATGAAAGAGAAAGTGATTTTAGAAAGAGAGAAAAAGTGAAATTTTAAAAGTGCAAAATACGTTGAGAAAAAGAAGAGACGTAAAATAACAATTGAATTTCTGAAAAAAAGAAGTAAATGTAAAAAGAAAGAGAAAGTGATTTTAGAAAGAGAGAAAATGTGAAATTTTAATAGTGAAATTTTAAAAGTGCAAAATACGTTGAGAAAAGAAGAGGCGTAAAATATAAGTAGGATTTCTGAAAAAAAGAAGGAAAGTGTAAAAAGAAAGAGAAAGTGATTTTAGAAAGAGAAAAAAAGTGAAATTTTAAAAGTGCAAAATAGATTGAGAAAAAAGAAGAGACGTAAAATAACAATTGAATTTCTAGAAATAGAAAAAAGTGAAATTTTAATAGTGAAATTTTGTGCAAAATAGATTGAGAAAAAGAAGAGGCGTAAAATATAAGTAGGATTTCTGAAAAAAAGAAGGAAAGTGTAAAAAGAAAGAGAAAGTGATTTTAGAAAGAGAGAAAAAGTGAAATTTTAATAGTGAAATTTTAAAAGTGCAAAATACGTTGAGAAAAAGAAGAGGCGTAAAATATAAGTTGGATTTCTGAAAAAAAGAAGGAAAGTGTAAAAAGAAAGAGAAAGTGATTTTAGAAAGAGAGAAAAAGTGAAATTTTAAAAGTGCAAAATAGATTGAGAAAAAAGAAGAGGCGTAAAATATAAGTAGGATTTCTGAAAAAAAGAAGTAAATGTAAAAAGAAAGAGAAAGTGATTTTAGAAAGAGAGAAAAAGTGAAATTTTAATAGTGAAATTTTAAAAGTGCAAAATACGTTGAGAAAAAGAAGAGGCGTAAAATATAAGTAGGATTTCTGAAAAAAAGAAGGAAAGTGTAAAAAGAAAGAGAAAGTGATTTTAGAAAGAGAGAAAAAGTGAAATTTTAAAAGTGCAAAATACGTTGAGAAAAAGAAGAGGCGTAAAATATAAGTAGGATTTCTGAAAAAAAGAAGTAAATGTAAAAAGAAAGAGAAAGTGATTTTAGAAAGAGAGAAAAAGTGAAATTTTAAAAGTGCAAAATAGATTGAGAAAAAAGAAGAGGCGTAAAATATAAGTAGGATTTCTGAAAAAAAGAAGGAAAGTGTAAAAAGAAAGAGAAAGTGATTTTAGAAATAGAGAAAAAGTGAAATTTTAATAGTGAAATTTTAAAAGTGCAAAATACGTTGAGAAAAGAAGAGGCGTAAAATATAAGTAGGATTTCTGGAAAAAAGAAGGAAAGTGTAAAAAGAAAGAGAAAGTGATTTTAGAAAGAGAGAAAAAGTGAAATTTTAAAAGTGCAAAATACGTTGAGAAAAAGAAGAGACGTAAAATAACAATTGAATTTCTGAAAAAAAGAAGGAAAGTGTAAAAAGAAAGAGAAAGTGATTTTAGAAAGAGAGAAAAAGTGAAATTTTAAAAGTGCAAAATACGTTGAAAAAAAGAAGAGGCGTAAAATATAAGTAGGATTTCTGAAAAAAAGAAGTAAATGTAAAAAGAAAGAGAAAGTGATTTTAGAAAGAGAGAAAAAGTGAAATTTTAATAGTGAAATTTTAAAAGTGCAAAATACGTTGAGAAAAAGAAGAGGCGTAAAATATAAGTTGGATTTCTGAAAAAAAGAAGAAAGTGTAAAAAGAAAGAGAAAGTGATTTTAGAAAGAGAGAAAAAGTGAAATTTTAATAGTGAAATTTTAAAAGTGCAAAATACGTTGAGAAAAAGAAGAGGCGTAAAATATAAGTAGGATTTCTGAAAAAAAGAAGGAAAGTGTAAAAAGAAAGAGAAAGTGATTTTAGAAAGAGAGAAAAAGTGAAATTTTAATAGTGAAATTTTAAAAGTGCAAAATACGTTGAGAAAAAGAAGAGGCGTAAAATATAAGTAGGATTTCTGAAAAAAAGAAGGAAAGTGTAAAAAGAAAGAGAAAGTGATTTTAGAAAGAGAGAAAAAGTGAAATTTTAAAAGTGCAAAATACGTTGAGAAAAAGAAGAGTGGTAAAATATGAGTTGGATTTCTGAAAAAAAGAAGGAAAGTTTAAAAAAAAAGAGAAAGTGATTTTAGAAAGAGAGAAAAAGTGAAATTTTAAAAGTGCAAAATACGTTGAGAAAAAGAAGAGGCGTAAAATATAAGTAGGATTTCTGAAAAAAAGAAGGAAAGTGTAAAAAGAAAGAGAAAGTGATTTTAGAAAGAGAGAAAAAGTGAAATTTTAATAGTGAAATTTTAAAAGTGCAAAATACGTTGAGAAAAAGAAGAGGCGTAAAATATAAGTAGGATTTCTGAAAAAAAGAAGGAAAGTGTAAAAAGAAAGAGAAAGTGATTTTAGAAAGAGAGAAAAAGTGAAATTTTAAAAGTGCAAAATACGTTGAGAAAAAGAAGAGTGGTAAAATATGAGTTGGATTTCTGAAAAAAAGAAGGAAAGTTTAAAAAAAAAGAGAAAGTGATTTTAGAAAGAGAGAAAAAGTGAAATTTTAAAAGTGCAAAATACGTTGAGAAAAAGAAGAGGCGTAAAATATAAGTAGGATTTCTGAAAAAAAGAAGGAAAGTGTAAAAAGAAAGAGAAAGTGATTTTAGAAAGAGAGAAAAAGTGAAATTTTAATAGTGAAATTTTAAAAGTGCAAAATACGTTGAGAAAAAGAAGAGGCGTAAAATATAAGTAGGATTTCTGAAAAAAAGAAGGAAAGTGTAAAAAGAAAGAGAAAGTGATTTTAGAAAGAGAGAAAAAGTGAAATTTTAATAGTGAAATTTTAAAAGTGCAAAATACGTTGAGAAAAAGAAGAGGCGTAAAATATAAGTTGGATTTCTGGAAAAAAGAAGGAAAGTGTAAAAAGAAAGAGAAAGTGATTTTAGAAAGAGAGAAAAAGTGAAATTTTAAAAGTGCAAAATAGATTGAGAAAAAAGAAGAGGCGTAAAATATAAGTAGGATTTCTGAAAAAAAGAAGTAAATGTAAAAAGAAAGAGAAAGTGATTTTAGAAAGAGAAAAAGTGAAAAAAGTGAAATTTTAAAAGTGCAAAATACGTTGAAAAAAGAAGAGGCGTAAAATATAAGTTGGATTTCTGAAAAAAAGAAGGAAAGTGTAAAAAGAAAGAGAAAGTGATTTTAGAAAGAGAGAAAAAGTGAAATTTTAAAAGTGCAAAATACGTTGAGAAAAAGAAGAGGCGTAAAATATAAGTTGGATTTCTGAAAAAAAGAAGGAAAGTGTAAAAAGAAAGAGAAAGTGATTTTAGAAAGAGAGAAAAAGTGAAATTTCAAAAGTGCAAAATACGTTGAGAAAAAGAAGAGGCGTAAAATATAAGTAGGATTTCTGAAAAAAAGAAGTAAATGTAAAAAGAAAGAGAAAGTGATTTTAGAAAGAGAGAAAAAGTGAAATTTTAATAGTG
>CAMPDV010007326.1:0-14383 GCA_946699065.1 Loxodes magnus
AGAAATCTTATTTAACTTCTAGATACTTTCAATTATGATCTTCACACTCTTTTTCTTACTTTTCTTATTCACTTTTCTTAGAAATCTTATTTAACTTCTAGATACTTTCAATTATGATCTTCACACTCTTTTTCTTACTTTTCTTATTCACTTTTCTTATAAATCTTATTTAACTTCTAGATACTTTCAATTATGATCTTCACACTCTTTTTCTTACTTTTCTTATTCACTTTTCTTAGAAATCTTATTTAACTTCTAGATACTTTCAATTATGATCTTCACACTCTTTTTCTATCTTTTATTATTCACTTTTCTTAGAAATCTTATTTAACTTCTAGATACTTTCAATTATGATCTTCACACTCTTTTTCTATCTTTTCTTATTCACTTTTCTTAGAAATCTTATTTAACTTCTAGATACTTTCAATTATGATCTTCACACTCTTTTTCTTACTTTTCTTATTCACTTTTCTTAGAAATCTTATTTAACTTCTAGATACTTTCAATTATGATCTTCACACTCTTTTTCTTACTTTTCTTATTCACTTTTCTTAGAAATCTTATTTAACTTCTAGATACTTTCAATTATGATCTTCACACTCTTTTTCTTACTTTTCTTATTCACTTTTCTTAGAAATCTTATTTAACTTCTAGATACTTTCAATTATGATCTTCACACTCTTTTTCTTACTTTTCTTATTCACTTTTCTTAGAAATCTTATTTAACTTCTAGATACTTTCAATTATGATCTTCACACTCTTTTTCTATCTTTTCTTATTCATTTTTCTTAGAAATCTTATTTAACTTCTAGATACTTTCAATTATGATCTTCACACTCTTTTTCTATCTTTTCTTATTCACTTTTCTTAGAAATCTTATTTAACTTCTAGATACTTTCAATTATGATCTTCACACTCTTTTTCTTACTTTTCTTATTCACTTTTCTTAGAAATCTTATTTAACTTCTAGATCTTTCAATTATGATCTTCACACTCTTTTTCTTACTTTTCTTATTCACTTTTCTTAGAAATCTTATTTAACTTCTAGATACTTTCAATTATGATCTTCACACTCTTTTTCTTACTTTTCTTAGAAATCTTATTTAACTTCTAGATACTTTCAATTATGATCTTCACACTCTTTTTCTTACTTTTCTTATTCACTTTTCTTAGAAATCTTATTTAACTTCTAGATACTTTCAATTATGATCTTCACACTCTTTTTCTATCTTTTCTTATTCACTTTTCTTAGAAATCTTATTTAACTTCTAGATACTTTCAATTATGATCTTCACACTCTTTTTCTTACTTTTCTTATTCACTTTTCTTAGAAATCTTATTTAACTTCTAGATACTTTCAATTATGATCTTCACACTCTTTTTCTATCTTTTCTTATTCACTTTTCTTAGAAATCTTATTTAACTTCTAGATACTTTCAATTATGATCTTCACACTCTTTTTCTATCTTTTCTTATTCACTTTTCTTAGAAATCTTATTTAACTTCTAGATACTTTCAATTATGATCTTCACACTCTTTTTCTTACTTTTCTTATTCACTTTTCTTAGAAATCTTATTTAACTTCTAGATACTTTCAATTATGATCTTCACACTCTTTTTCTATCTTTTCTTATTCACTTTTCTTAGAAATCTTATTTAACTTCTAGATACTTTCAATTATGATCTTCACACTCTTTTTCTTACTTTTCTTATTCACTTTTCTTAGAAATCTTATTTAACTTCTAGATACTTTCAATTATGATCTTCACACTCTTTTTCTTACTTTTCTTATTCACTTTTCTTAGAAATCTTATTTAACTTCTAGATACTTTCAATTATGATCTTCACACTCTTTTTCTTACTTTTCTTATTCACTTTTCTTAGAAATCTTATTTAACTTCTAGATACTTTCAATTATGATCTTCACACTCTTTTTCTTACTTTTCTTATTCACTTTTCTTATAAATCTTATTTAACTTCTAGATACTTTCAATTATGATCTTCACACTCTTTTTCTTACTTTTCTTATTCACTTTTCTTAGAAATCTTATTTAACTTCTAGATACTTTCAATTATGATCTTCACACTCTTTTTCTATCTTTTCTTATTCACTTTTCTTAGAAATCTTATTTAACTTCTAGATACTTTCAATTATGATCTTCACACTCTTTTTCTTACTTTTCTTATTCACTTTTCTTAGAAATCTTATTTAACTTCTAGATACTTTCAATTATGATCTTCACACTCTTTTTCTTACTTTTCTTATTCACTTTTCTTAGAAATCTTATTTAACTTCTAGATACTTTCAATTATGATCTTCACACTCTTTTTCTTACTTTTCTTATTCACTTTTCTTAGAAATCTTATTTAACTTCTAGATACTTTCAATTATGATCTTCACACTCTTTTTCTTACTTTTCTTATTCACTTTTCTTAGAAATCTTATTTAACTTCTAGATCTTTCAATTATGATCTTCACACTCTTTTTCTTACTTTTCTTATTCACTTTTCTTAGAAATCTTATTTAACTTCTAGATACTTTCAATTATGATCTTCACACTCTTTTTCTTACTTTTCTTATTCACTTTTCTTAGAAATCTTATTTAACTTCTAGATACTTTCAATTATGATCTTCACACTCTTTTTCTTACTTTTCTTATTCACTTTTCTTAGAAATCTTATTTAACTTCTAGATACTTTCAATTATGATCTTCACACTCTTTTTCTATCTTTTCTTATTCACTTTTCTTAGAAATCTTATTTAACTTCTAGATACTTTCAATTATGATCTTCACACTCTTTTTCTTACTTTTCTTATTCACTTTTCTTAGAAATCTTATTTAACTTCTAGATACTTTCAATTATGATCTTCACACTCTTTTTCTATCTTTTCTTATTCACTTTTCTTAGAAATCTTATTTAACTTCTAGATACTTTCAATTATGATCTTCACACTCTTTTTCTATCTTTTCTTATTCACTTTTCTTAGAAATCTTATTTAACTTCTAGATACTTTCAATTATGATCTTCACACTCTTTTTCTTACTTTTCTTATTCACTTTTCTTAGAAATCTTATTTAACTTCTAGATACTTTCAATTATGATCTTCACACTCTTTTTCTATCTTTTCTTATTCACTTTTCTTAGAAATCTTATTTAACTTCTAGATACTTTCAATTATGATCTTCACACTCTTTTTCTTACTTTTCTTATTCACTTTTCTTAGAAATCTTATTTAACTTCTAGATACTTTCAATTATGATCTTCACACTCTTTTTCTTACTTTTCTTATTCACTTTTCTTAGAAATCTTATTTAACTTCTAGATACTTTCAATTATGATCTTCACACTCTTTTTCTTACTTTTCTTATTCACTTTTCTTAGAAATCTTATTTAACTTCTAGATACTTTCAATTATGATCTTCACACTCTTTTTCTTACTTTTCTTATTCACTTTTCTTATAAATCTTATTTAACTTCTAGATACTTTCAATTATGATCTTCACACTCTTTTTCTTACTTTTCTTATTCACTTTTCTTAGAAATCTTATTTAACTTCTAGATACTTTCAATTATGATCTTCACACTCTTTTTCTATCTTTTCTTATTCACTTTTCTTAGAAATCTTATTTAACTTCTAGATACTTTCAATTATGATCTTCACACTCTTTTTCTTACTTTTCTTATTCACTTTTCTTAGAAATCTTATTTAACTTCTAGATACTTTCAATTATGATCTTCACACTCTTTTTCTTACTTTTCTTATTCACTTTTCTTAGAAATCTTATTTAACTTCTAGATACTTTCAATTATGATCTTCACACTCTTTTTCTTACTTTTCTTATTCACTTTTCTTAGAAATCTTATTTAACTTCTAGATACTTTCAATTATGATCTTCACACTCTTTTTCTTACTTTTCTTATTCACTTTTCTTATAAATCTTATTTAACTTCTAGATACTTTCAATTATGATCTTCACACTCTTTTTCTTACTTTTCTTATTCACTTTTCTTAGAAATCTTATTTAACTTCTAGATACTTTCAATTATGATCTTCACACTCTTTTTCTATCTTTTCTTATTCACTTTTCTTAGAAATCTTATTTAACTTCTAGATACTTTCAATTATGATCTTCACACTCTTTTTCTTACTTTTCTTATTCACTTTTCTTAGAAATCTTATTTAACTTCTAGATACTTTCAATTATGATCTTCACACTCTTTTTCTTACTTTTCTTATTCACTTTTCTTAGAAATCTTATTTAACTTCTAGATACTTTCAATTATGATCTTCACACTCTTTTTCTTACTTTTCTTATTCACTTTTCTTAGAAATCTTATTTAACTTCTAGATACTTTCAATTATGATCTTCACACTCTTTTTCTTACTTTTCTTATTCACTTTTCTTAGAAATCTTATTTAACTTCTAGATACTTTCAATTATGATCTTCACACTCTTTTTCTTACTTTTCTTATTCACTTTTCTTAGAAATCTTATTTAACTTCTAGATACTTTCAATTATGATCTTCACACTCTTTTTCTTACTTTTATTATTCACTTTTCTTAGAAATCTTATTTAACTTCTAGATACTTTCAATTATGATCTTCACACTCTTTTTCTTACTTTTCTTATTCACTTTTCTTAGAAATCTTATTTAACTTCTAGATACTTTCAATTATGATCTTCACACTCTTTTTCTATCTTTTCTTATTCACTTTTCTTAGAAATCTTATTTAACTTCTAGATACTTTCAATTATGATCTTCACACTCTTTTTCTTACTTTTCTTATTCACTTTTCTTAGAAATCTTATTTAACTTCTAGATCTTTCAATTATGATCTTCACACTCTTTTTCTTACTTTTCTTATTCACTTTTCTTAGAAATCTTATTTAACTTCTAGATACTTTCAATTATGATCTTCACACTCTTTTTCTTACTTTTCTTATTCACTTTTCTTAGAAATCTTATTTAACTTCTAGATACTTTCAATTATGATCTTCACACTCTTTTTCTATCTTTTCTTATTCACTTTTCTTAGAAATCTTATTTAACTTCTAGATACTTTCAATTATGATCTTCACACTCTTTTTCTTACTTTTCTTATTCACTTTTCTTAGAAATCTTATTTAACTTCTAGATACTTTCAATTATGATCTTCACACTCTTTTTCTTACTTTTATTATTCACTTTTCTTAGAAATCTTATTTAACTTCTAGATACTTTCAATTATGATCTTCACACTCTTTTTCTATCTTTTCTTATTCACTTTTCTTAGAAATCTTATTTAACTTCTAGATACTTTCAATTATGATCTTCACACTCTTTTTCTTACTTTTCTTATTCACTTTTCTTAGAAATCTTATTTAACTTCTAGATCTTTCAATTATGATCTTCACACTCTTTTTCTTACTTTTCTTATTCACTTTTCTTAGAAATCTTATTTAACTTCTAGATACTTTCAATTATGATCTTCACACTCTTTTTCTTACTTTTCTTATTCACTTTTCTTAGAAATCTTATTTAACTTCTAGATACTTTCAATTATGATCTTCACACTCTTTTTCTTACTTTTCTTATTCACTTTTCTTAGAAATCTTATTTAACTTCTAGATACTTTCAATTATGATCTTCACACTCTTTTTCTTACTTTTCTTATTCACTTTTCTTAGTGTGACCACTCATGGTCTTACAGGTACCTGTCTTGACGTCCCATAGTCTCACCGTATAATCATAACTTCCCGATACGATGAACTCTGAATCACTGGATATAGCCACAGATAATACAGAACTAGTTTTACCACTCATGGTCTTACAGGTACCTGTCTTGACGTCCCATAGTCTCACCGTCTAATCTACACTTCCCGATACGATGAACTCTGAATCACTGGATATGGCCACAGCATATACATTACTAGTGTGACCACTCACGGTCTTACAGGTACCTGTCTTGACGTCCCATAGTCTCACCGTATAATCTACACTTCCCGATACGATGAACTCTGAATCACTGGATATGGCCACAGATAATGCAGAACTAGTGTGACCACTCATGGTCTTACAGGTACCTGTCTTGACGTCCCATAGTCTCACCGTCTCATCATCACTTCCCGATACGATGAACTCTGAATCACTGGATATAGCCACAGCATTTACATTACTAGTGTGACCACTCATGGTCTTACAGGTACCTGTCTTGACGTCCCATAGTCTCACCGTATAATCATAACTTCCCGATACGATGAACTCTGAATCACTGGATATAGCCACAGCATTTACAACACTAGTGTGACCACTCATGGTCTTACAGGTACCTGTCTTGACGTCCCATAGTCTCACCGTCTCATCATCACTTCCCGATACGATGAACTCTGAATCACTGGATATAGCCACAGCATTTACAACACTAGTGTGACCACTCATGGTCTTACAGGTACCTGTCTTGACGTCCCATAGTCTCACCGTCTAATCATAACTTCCCGATACGATGAACTCTGAATCACTGGATATAGCCACAGCATTTACATTACTAGTGTGACCACTCATGGTCTTACAGGTACCTGTCTTGACGTCCCATAGTCTCACCGTATAATCATCACTTCCCGATACGATGAACTCTGAATCACTGGATATAGCCACAGATAATACAGAACTAGTGTGACCACTCATGGTCTTACAGGTACCTGTCTTGACGTCCCATAGTCTCACCGTATAATCATAACTTCCCGATACGATGAACTCTGAATCACTGGATATAGCCACAGCATATACATTACTAGTGTGACCACTCATGGTCTTACAGGTACCTGTCTTGACGTCCCATAGTCTCACCGTAGAATCTGCACTTCCCGATACGATGAACTCTGAATCACTGGATATAGCCACAGCATTTACATTACTAGTGTGACCACTCATGGTCTTACAGGTACCTGTCTTGACGTCCCATAGTCTCACCGTATAATCATAACTTCCCGATACGATGAACTCTGAATCACTGGATATGGCCACAGATAATACAGAACTAGTGTGACCACTCATGGTCTTACAGGTACCTGTCTTGACGTCCCATAGTCTCACCGTCTAATCTACACTTCCCGATACGATGAACTCTGAATCACTGGATATGGCCACAGATAATACAGAACTAGTGTGACCACTCATGGTCTTACAGGTACCTGTCTTGACGTCCCATAGTCTCACCGTAGAATCTGCACTTCCCGATACGATGAACTCTGATCCACTGGATATAGCCACAGCATTTACATTACTAGTGTGACCACTCATGGTCTTACAGGTACCTGTCTTGACGTCCCATAGTCTCACCGTCTCATCATCACTTCCCGATACGATGAACTCTGAATCACTGGATATAGCCACAGCATTTACAACACTAGTGTGACCACTCATGGTCTTACAGGTACCTGTCTTGACGTCCCATAGTCTCACCGTATAATCTACACTTCCCGATACGATGAACTCTGAATCACTGGATATGGCCACAGATAATACAGAACTAGTGTGACCACTCATGGTCTTACAGGTACCTGTCTTGACGTCCCATAGTCTCACCGTATAATCTACACTTCCCGATACGATGAACTCTGAATCACTGGATATAGCCACAGCATTTACATTACTAGTGTGACCACTCATGGTCTTACAGGTACCTGTCTTGACGTCCCATAGTCTCACCGTATAATCTACACTTCCCGATACGATGAACTCTGAATCACTGGATATAGCCACAGCATTTACATTACTAGTGTGACCACTCATGGTCTTACAGGTACCTGTCTTGACGTCCCATAGTCTCACCGTCTAATCTGCACTTCCCGATACGATGAACTCTGAATCACTGGATATAGCCACAGCATTTACATTACTAGTGTGACCACTCATGGTCTTACAGGTACCTGTCTTGACGTCCCATAGTCTCACCGTCTCATCATCACTTCCCGATACGATGAACTCTGAATCACTGGATATAGCCACAGCATTTACAACACTAGTGTGACCACTCATGGTCTTACAGGTACCTGTCTTGACGTCCCATAGTCTCACCGTCTCATCATCACTTCCCGATACGATGAACTCTGAATCACTGGATATAGCCACAGCATTTACATTACTAGTGTGACCACTCATGGTCTTACAGGTACCTGTCTTGACGTCCCATAGTCTCACCGTATAATCATAACTTCCCGATACGATGAACTCTGAATCACTGGATATAGCCACAGCATTTACATTACTAGTGTGACCACTCATGGTCTTACAGGTACCTGTCTTGACGTCCCATAGTCTCACCGTATAATCATAACTTCCCGATACGATGAACTCTGAATCACTGGATATAGCCACAGCATATACATAATAAGTGTGACTACTCATGGTCTTACAGGTACCTGTCTTGACGTCCCATAGTCTCACCGTAGAATCTGCACTTCCCGATACGATGAACTCTGAATCACTGGATATAGCCACAGCATATACATAACTAGTGTGACCACTCATGGTCTTACAGGTACCTGTCTTGACGTCCCATAGTCTCACCGTATAATCATAACTTCCCGATACGATGAACTCTGAATCACTGGATATGGCCACAGATAATACAGAACTAGTGTGACCACTCATGGTCTTACAGGTACCTGTCTTGACGTCCCATAGTCTCACCGTCTCATCATCACTTCCCGATACGATGAACTCTGAATCACTGGATATAGCCACAGCATTTACAACACTAGTGTGACCACTCATGGTCTTACAGGTACCTGTCTTGACGTCCCATAGTCTCACCGTCTCATCATCACTTCCCGATACGATGAACTCTGAATCACTGGATATAGCCACAGCATTTACATTACTAGTGTGACCACTCATGGTCTTACAGGTACCTGTCTTGACGTCCCATAGTCTCACCGTATAATCATAACTTCCCGATACGATGAACTCTGAATCACTGGATATAGCCACAGCATTTACATTACTAGTGTGACCACTCATGGTCTTACAGGTACCTGTCTTGACGTCCCATAGTCTCACCGTAGAATCTGCACTTCCCGATACGATGAACTCTGAATCACTGGATATAGCCACAGCATTTACATTACTAGTGTGACCACTCATGGTCTTACAGGTACCTGTCTTGACGTCCCATAGTCTCACCGTAGAATCTGCACTTCCCGATACGATGAACTCTGAATCACTGGATATAGCCACAGCATTTACATTACTAGTGTGACCACTCATGGTCTTACAGGTACCTGTCTTGACGTCCCATAGTCTCACCGTATAATCATAACTTCCCGATACGATGAACTCTGAATCACTGGATATAGCCACAGCATTTACAACACTAGTGTGACCACTCATGGTCTTACAGGTACCTGTCTTGACGTCCCATAGTCTCACCGTCTTATCATCACTTCCCGATACGATGAACTCTGAATCACTGGATATAGCCACAGCATATACATAACTAGTTTTACCACTCATGGTCTTACAGGTACCTGTCTTGACGTCCCATAGTCTCACCGTCTCATCATCACTTCCCGATACGATGAACTCTGAATCACTGGATATAGCCACAGCATTTACATTACTAGTGTGACCACTCATGGTCTTACAGGTACCTGTCTTGACGTCCCATAGTCTCACCGTAGAATCTGCACTTCCCGATACGATGAACTCTGAATCACTGGATATGGCCACAGCATATACATAACTAGTTTTACCACTCATGGTCTTACAGGTACCTGTCTTGACGTCCCATAGTCTCACCGTCTCATCATCACTTCCCGATACGATGAACTCTGAATCACTGGATATAGCCACAGCATTTACATTACTAGTGTGACCACTCATGGTCTTACAGGTACCTGTCTTGACGTCCCATAGTCTCACCGTATAATCTACACTTCCCGATACGATGAACTCTGAATCACTGGATATGGCCACAGCATTTACATTACTAGTGTGACCACTCATGGTCTTACAGGTACCTGTCTTGACGTCCCATAGTCTCACCGTATAATCTACACTTCCCGATACGATGAACTCTGAATCAGTGGATATAGCCACAGCATTTACATTACTAGTGTGACCACTCATGGTCTTACAGGTACCTGTCTTGACGTCCCATAGTCTCACCGTATAATCATAACTTACCGATACGATGAACTCTGAATCACTGGATATGGCCACAGATAATACAGAACTAGTGTGACCACTCATGGTCTTACAGGTACCTGTCTTGACGTCCCATAGTCTCACCGTATAATCTACACTTCCCGATACGATGAACTCTGAATCACTGGATATGGCCACAGCATTTACATTACTAGTGTGACCACTCATGGTCTTACAGGTACCTGTCTTGACGTCCCATAGTCTCACCGTATAATCATAACTTCCCGATACGATGAACTCTGAATCACTGGATATAGCCACAGCATTTACATTACTAGTGTGACCACTCATGGTCTTACAGGTACCTGTCTTGACGTCCCATAGTCTCACCGTCTCATCATCACTTCCCGATACGATGAACTCTGAATCACTGGATATAGCCACAGCATTTACATTACTAGTGTGACCACTCATGGTCTTACAGGTACCTGTCTTGACGTCCCATAGTCTCACCGTAGAATCTGCACTTCCCGATACGATGAACTCTGAATCACTGGATATAGCCACAGCATTTACATTACTAGTGTGACCACTCATGGTCTTACAGGTACCTGTCTTGACGTCCCATAGTCTCACCGTATAATCATAACTTCCCGATACGATGAACTCTGAATCACTGGATATAGCCACAGCATTTACATTACTAGTGTGACCACTCATGGTCTTACAGGTACCTGTCTTGACGTCCCATAGTCTCACCGTAGAATCTGCACTTCCCGATACGATGAACTCTGAATCACTGGATATAGCCACAGCATTTACATTACTAGTGTGACCACTCATGGTCTTACAGGTACCTGTCTTGACGTCCCATAGTCTCACCTTCTAATCATGACTTGCCGATACGATGAACTCTGAATCACTGGATATAGCCACAGATGATACATTACTAGTGTGACCACTCATGGTCTTACAGGTACCTGTCTTGACGTCCCATAGTCTCACCGTAGAATCTGCACTTCCCGATACGATGAACTCTGAATCACTGGATATAGCCACAGCATTTACATTACTAGTGTGACCACTCATGGTCTTACAGGTACCTGTCTTGACGTCCCATAGTCTCACCGTCTCATCATCACTTCCCGATACGATGAACTCTGAATCACTGGATATAGCCACAGCATTTACAACACTAGTGTGACCACTCATGGTCTTACAGGTACCTGTCTTGACGTCCCATAGTCTCACCGTATAATCATAACTTCCCGATACGATGAACTCTGAATCACTGGATATAGCCACAGCATTTACATTACTAGTGTGACCACTCATGGTCTTACAGGTACCTGTCTTGACGTCCCATAGTCTCACCGTATAATCTACACTTCCCGATACGATGAACTCTGAATCACTGGATATAGCCACAGCATTTACATTACTAGTGTGACCACTCATGGTCTTACAGGTACCTGTCTTGACGTCCCATAGTCTCACCGTCTAATCATAACTTCCCGATACGATGAACTCTGAATCACTGGATATAGCCACAGCATTTACATTACTAGTGTGACCACTCATGGTCTTACAGGTACCTGTCTTGACGTCCCATAGTCTCACCGTAGAATCTGCACTTCCCGATACGATGAACTCTGAATCACTGGATATAGCCACAGCATTTACATTACTAGTGTGACCACTCATGGTCTTACAGGTACCTGTCTTGACGTCCCATAGTCTCACCGTATAATCATAACTTCCCGATACGATGAACTCTGAATCACTGGATATAGCCACAGCATTTACATTACTAGTGTGACCACTCATGGTCTTACAGGTACCTGTCTTGACGTCCCATAGTCTCACCGTCTAATCTACACTTCCCGATACGATGAACTCTGAATCACTGGATATAGCCACAGCATTTACATTACTAGTGTGACCACTCATGGTCTTACAGGTACCTGTCTTGACGTCCCATAGTCTCACCGTCTCATCATCACTTCCCGATACGATGAACTCTGAATCACTGGATATAGCCACAGCATATACATAACTAGTGTGACCACTCATGGTCTTACAGGTACCTGTCTTGACGTCCCATAGTCTCACCGTATAATCATAACTTCCCGATACGATGAACTCTGAATCACTGGATATAGCCACAGCATTTACATTACTAGTGTGACCACTCATGGTCTTACAGGTACCTGTCTTGACGTCCCATAGTCTCACCGTATAATCATAACTTCCCGATACGATGAACTCTGAATCACTGGATATAGCCACAGCATTTACATTACTAGTGTGACCACTCATGGTCTTACAGGTACCTGTCTTGACGTCCCATAGTCTCACCGTAGAATCTGCACTTCCCGATACGATGAACTCTGAATCACTGGATATAGCCACAGCATTTACATTACTAGTGTGACCACTCATGGTCTTACAGGTACCTGTCTTGACGTCCCATAGTCTCACCGTAGAATCTGCACTTCCCGATACGATGAACTCTGAATCACTGGATATAGCCACAGCATTTACATTACTAGTGTGACCACTCATGGTCTTACAGGTACCTGTCTTGACGTCCCATAGTCTCACCGTATAATCATAACTTCCCGATACGATGAACTCTGAATCACTGGATATAGCCACAGCATTTACATTACTAGTGTGACCACTCATGGTCTTACAGGTACCTGTCTTGACGTCCCATAGTCTCACCGTATAATCATAACTTCCCGATACGATGAACTCTGAATCACTGGATATAGCCACAGCATTTACATTACTAGTGTGACCACTCATGGTCTTACAGGTACCTGTCTTGACGTCCCATAGTCTCACCGTAGAATCTGCACTTCCCGATACGATGAACTCTGAATCACTGGATATAGCCACAGCATTTACATTACTAGTGTGACCACTCATGGTCTTACAGGTACCTGTCTTGACGTCCCATAGTCTCACCGTAGAATCTGCACTTCCCGATACGATGAACTCTGAATCACTGGATATAGCCACAGCATTTACAACACTAGTGTGACCACTCATGGTCTTACAGGTACCTGTCTTGACGTCCCATAGTCTCACCGTATAATCTACACTTCCCGATACGATGAACTCTGAATCACTGGATATAGCCACAGCATTTACATTACTAGTGTGACCACTCATGGTCTTACAGGTACCTGTCTTGACGTCCCATAGTCTCACCGTATAATCTACACTTCCCGATACGATGAACTCTGAATCACTGGATATAGCCACAGCATTTACATTACTAGTGTGACCACTCATGGTCTTACAGGTACCTGTCTTGACGTCCCATAGTCTCACCGTATAATCTACACTTCCCGATACGATGAACTCTGAATCACTGGATATAGCCACAGCATTTACATTACTAGTGTGACCACTCATGGTCTTACAGGTACCTGTCTTGACGTCCCATAGTCTCACCGTCTAATCTGCACTTCCCGATACGATGAACTCTGAATCACTGGATATAGCCACAGCATTTACATTACTAGTGTGACCACTCATGGTCTTACAGGTACCTGTCTTGACGTCCCATAGTCTCACCGTCTCATCATCACTTCCCGATACGATGAACTCTGAATCACTGGATATAGCCACAGATAATACAGAACTAGTGTGACCACTCATGGTCTTACAGGTACCTGTCTTGACGTCCCATAGTCTCACCGTCTAATCTACACTTCCCGATACGATGAACTCTGAATCACTGGATATAGCCACAGCATTTACATTACTAGTGTGACCACTCATGGTCTTACAGGTACCTGTCTTGACGTCCCATAGTCTCACCGTATAATCATAACTTCCCGATACGATGAACTCTGAATCACTGGATATGGCCACAGATAATACAGAACTAGTGTGACCACTCATGGTCTTACAGGTACCTGTCTTGACGTCCCATAGTCTCACCGTATAATCATAACTTCCCGATACGATGAACTCTGAATCACTGGATATAGCCACAGCATTTACATTACTAGTGTGACCACTCATGGTCTTACAGGTACCTGTCTTGACGTCCCATAGTCTCACCGTCTAATCTACACTTCCCGATACGATGAACTCTGAATCACTGGATATGGCCACAGATAATACAGAACTAGTGTGACCACTCATGGTCTTACAGGTACCTGTCTTGACGTCCCATAGTCTCACCGTAGAATCTGCACTTCCCGATACGATGAACTCTGATCCACTGGATAT
>CAMPDV010007327.1:0-14884 GCA_946699065.1 Loxodes magnus
TAATTTTTAAAGTAAAAAAAAACATTGTTTTGAAATGTTTTGAAGTGAGAATACGAAATTTTAATACCAGAGTGAGTTAACAATGTATGAAAAATAGTTGTGTAATTTTTAAAGTAAAAAAAAACATTGTTTTGAAATGTTTTGAAGTGAGAATACGAGATTTTAATACCAGAGTGAGTTAACAATGTATGAAAAATAGTTGTGTAATTTTTAAAGTAATAATAAGCACAGTTTTTGATATGTTTTGAAGTGAGAATACGAAATTTTAATACCAGAGTGAGTTAACAATGTATGAAAAATAGTTGTGTAATTTTTAAAGTAATAATAAGCACAGTTTTTGATATGTTTTGAAGTGAGAATACGAAATTTTAATACCAGAGTGAGTTAACAATGTATGAAAAATAGTTGTGTAATTTTTAAAGTAATAATAAGCACAGTTTTTGATATGTTTTGAAGTGAGAATACGAAATTTTAATACCAGAGTGAGTTAACAATGTATGAAAAATAGTTGTGTAATTTTTAAAGTAATAATAAGCACAGTTTTTGATATGTTTTGAAGTGAGAATACGAAATTTTAATACCAGAGTGAGTTAACAATGTATGAAAAATAGTTGTGTAATTTTTAAAGTAAAAAAAAACATTGTTTTGAAATGTTTTGAAGTGAGAATACGAAATTTTAATACCAGAGTGAGTTAACAATGTATGAAAAATAGTTGTGTAATTTTTAAAGTAATAATAAGCACAGTTTTTGATATGTTTTGAAGTGAGAATACGAAATTTTAATACCAGAGTGAGTTAACAATGTATGAAAAATAGTTGTGTAATTTTTAAAGTAAAAAAAAACATTGTTTTGAAATGTTTTGAAGTGAGAATACGAGATTTTAATACCAGAGGGAGTTAACAATGTATGAAAAATAGTTGTGTAATTTTTAAAGTAAAAAAAAACATTGTTTTGATATGTTTTGAAGTGAGAATACGAAATTTTAATACCAGAGTGAGTTAACAATGTATGAAAAATAGTTGTGTAATTTTTAAAGTAAAAAAAAACATTGTTTTGAAATGTTTTGAAGTGAGAATACGAAATTTTAATACCAGAGTGAGTTAACAATGTATGAAAAATAGTTGTGTAATTTTTAAAGTAATAATAAGCACAGTTTTTGATATGTTTTGAAGTGAGAATACGAAATTTTAATACCAGAGTGAGTTAACAATGTATGAAAAATAGTTGTGTAATTTTTAAAGTAAAAAAAAACATTGTTTTGAAATGTTTTGAAGTGAGAATACGAAATTTTAATACCAGAGTGAGTTAACAATGTATGAAAAATAGTTGTGTAATTTTTAAAGTAAAAAAAAACATTGTTTTGAAATGTTTTGAAGTGAGAATACGAGATTTTAATACCAGAGTGAGTTAACAATGTATGAAAAATAGTTGTGTAATTTTTAAAGTAATAATAAGCACAGTTTTTGATATGTTTTGAAGTGAGAATACGAAATTTTAATACCAGAGTGAGTTAACAATGTATGAAAAATAGTTGTGTAATTTTTAAAGTAATAATAAGCACAGTTTTTGATATGTTTTGAAGTGAGAATACGAAATTTTAATACCAGAGTGAGTTAACAATGTATGAAAAATAGTTGTGTAATTTTTAAAGTAATAATAAGCACAGTTTTTGATATGTTTTGAAGTGAGAATACGAAATTTTAATACCAGAGTGAGTTAACAATGTATGAAAAATAGTTGTGTAATTTTTAAAGTAATAATAAGCACAGTTTTTGATATGTTTTGAAGTGAGAATACGAAATTTTAATACCAGAGTGAGTTAACAATGTATGAAAAATAGTTGTGTAATTTTTAAAGTAATAATAAGCACAGTTTTTGATATGTTTTGAAGTGAGAATACGAAATTTTAATACCAGAGTGAGTTAACAATGTATGAAAAATAGTTGTGTAATTTTTAAAGTAAAAAAAAACATTGTTTTGAAATGTTTTGAAGTGAGAATACGAAATTTTAATACCAGAGTGAGTTAACAATGTATGAAAAATAGTTGTGTAATTTTTAAAGTAATAATAAGCACAGTTTTTGATATGTTTTGAAGTGAGAATACGAAATTTTAATACCAGAGTGAGTTAACAATGTATGAAAAATAGTTGTGTAATTTTTAAAGTAATAATAAGCACAGTTTTTGATATGTTTTGAAGTGAGAATACGAAATTTTAATACCAGAGTGAGTTAACAATGTATGAAAAATAGTTGTGTAATTTTTAAAGTAAAAAAAAACATTGTTTTGAAATGTTTTGAAGTGAGAATACGAAATTTTAATACCAGAGTGAGTTAACAATGTATGAAAAATAGTTGTGTAATTTTTAAAGTAAAAAAAACATTGTTTTGAAATGTTTTGAAGTGAGAATACGAGATTTTAATACCAGAGTGAGTTAACAATGTATGAAAAATAGTTGTGTAATTTTTAAAGTAAAAAAAAACATTGTTTTGAAATGTTTTGAAGTGAGAATACGAAATTTTAATACCAGAGTGAGTTAACAATGTATGAAAAATAGTTGTGTAATTTTTAAAGTAATAATAAGCACAGTTTTTGATATGTTTTGAAGTGAGAATACGAAATTTTAATACCAGAGTGAGTTAACAATGTATGAAAAATAGTTGTGTAATTTTTAAAGTAATAATAAGCACAGTTTTTGATATGTTTTGAAGTGAGAATACGAAATTTTAATACCAGAGTGAGTTAACAATGTATGAAAAATAGTTGTGTAATTTTTAAAGTAAAAAAAAAACATTGTTTTGAAATGTTTTGAAGTGAGAATACGAGATTTTAATACCAGAGTGAGTTAACAATGTATGAAAAATAGTTGTGTAATTTTTAAAGTAATAATAAGCACAGTTTTTGATATGTTTTGAAGTGAGAATACGAAATTTTAATACCAGAGTGAGTTAACAATGTATGAAAAATAGTTGTGTAATTTTTAAAGTAATAATAAGCACAGTTTTTGATATGTTTTGAAGTGAGAATACGAAATTTTAATACCAGAGTGAGTTAACAATGTATGAAAAATAGTTGTGTAATTTTTAAAGTAATAATAAGCACAGTTTTTGATATGTTTTGAAGTGAGAATACGAAATTTTAATACCAGAGTGAGTTAACAATGTATGAAAAATAGTTGTGTAATTTTTAAAGTAAAAAAAAACATTGTTTTGAAATGTTTTGAAGTGAGAATACGAAATTTTAATACCAGAGTGAGTTAACAATGTATGAAAAATAGTTGTGTAATTTTTAAAGTAATAATAAGCACAGTTTTTGATATGTTTTGAAGTGAGAATACGAAATTTTAATACCAGAGTGAGTTAACAATGTATGAAAAATAGTTGTGTAATTTTTAAAGTAAAAAAAAACATTGTTTTGAAATGTTTTGAAGTGAGAATACGAGATTTTAATACCAGAGTGAGTTAACAATGTATGAAAAATAGTTGTGTAATTTTTAAAGTAAAAAAAAACATTGTTTTGATATGTTTTGAAGTGAGAATACGAAATTTTAATACCAGAGTGAGTTAACAATGTATGAAAAATAGTTGTGTAATTTTTAAAGTAAAAAAAAACATTGTTTTGAAATGTTTTGAAGTGAGATTACGAAATTTTAATACCAGAGTGAGTTAACAATGTATGAAAAATAGTTGTGTAATTTTTAAAGTAAAAAAAAACATTGTTTTGAAATGTTTTGAAGTGAGAATACGAAATTTTAATACCAGAGTGAGTTAACAATGTATGAAAAATAGTTGTGTAATTTTTAAAGTAATAATAAGCACAGTTTTTGATATGTTTTGAAGTGAGAATACGAAATTTTAATACCAGAGTGAGTTAACAATGTATGAAAAATAGTTGTGTAATTTTTAAAGTAAAAAAAAACATTGTTTTGAAATGTTTTGAAGTGAGAATACGAAATTTTAATACCAGAGTGAGTTAACAATGTATGAAAAATAGTTGTGTAATTTTTAAAGTAATAATAAGCACAGTTTTTGATATGTTTTGAAGTGAGAATACGAAATTTTAATACCAGAGTGAGTTAACAATGTATGAAAAATAGTTGTGTAATTTTTAAAGTAAAAAAAAACATTGTTTTGAAATGTTTTGAAGTGAGAATACGAGATTTTAATACCAGAGTGAGTTAACAATGTATGAAAAATAGTTGTGTAATTTTTAAAGTAAAAAAAAACATTGTTTTGATATGTTTTGAAGTGAGAATACGAAATTTTAATACCAGAGTGAGTTAACAATGTATGAAAAATAGTTGTGTAATTTTTAAAGTAAAAAAAAACATTGTTTTGAAATGTTTTGAAGTGAGATTACGAAATTTTAATACCAGAGTGAGTTAACAATGTATGAAAAATAGTTGTGTAATTTTTAAAGTAAAAAAAAACATTGTTTTGAAATGTTTTGAAGTGAGAATACGAGATTTTAATACCAGAGTGAGTTAACAATGTATGAAAAATAGTTGTGTAATTTTTAAAGTAATAATAAGCACAGTTTTTGATATGTTTTGAAGTGAGAATACGAGATTTTAATACCAGAGTGAGTTAACAATGTATGAAAAATAGTTGTGTAATTTTTAAAGTAAAAAAAAAACATTGTTTTGAAATGTTTTGAAGTGAGATTACGAAATTTTAATACCAGAGTGAGTTAACAATGTATGAAAAATAGTTGTGTAATTTTTAAAGTAAAAAAAAACATTGTTTTGAAATGTTTTGAAGTGAGAATACGAGATTTTAATACCAGAGTGAGTTAACAATGTATGAAAAATAGTTGTGTAATTTTTAAAGTAATAATAAGCACAGTTTTTGATATGTTTTGAAGTGAGAATACGAGATTTTAATACCAGAGTGAGTTAACAATGTATGAAAAATAGTTGTGTAATTTTTAAAGTAATAATAAGCACAGTTTTTGATATGTTTTGAAGTGAGAATACGAAATTTTAATACCAGAGTGAGTTAACAATGTATGAAAAATAGTTGTGTAATTTTTAAAGTAAAAAAAAACATTGTTTTGAAATGTTTTGAAGTGAGAATACGAAATTTTAATACCAGAGTGAGTTAACAATGTATGAAAAATAGTTGTGTAATTTTTAAAGTAATAATAAGCACAGTTTTTGATATGTTTTGAAGTGAGAATACGAAATTTTAATACCAGAGTGAGTTAACAATGTATGAAAAATAGTTGTGTAATTTTTAAAGTAATAATAAGCACAGTTTTTGATATGTTTTGAAGTGAGAATACGAAATTTTAATACCAGAGTGAGTTAACAATGTATGAAAAATAGTTGTGTAATTTTTAAAGTAAAAAAAAACATTGTTTTGAAATGTTTTGAAGTGAGAATACGAAATTTTAATACCAGAGTGAGTTAACAATGTATGAAAAATAGTTGTGTAATTTTTAAAGTAAAAAAAAACATTGTTTTGAAATGTTTTGAAGTGAGAATACGAGATTTTAATACCAGAGTGAGTTAACAATGTATGAAAAATAGTTGTGTAATTTTTAAAGTAATAATAAGCACAGTTTTTGATATGTTTTGAAGTGAGAATACGAAATTTTAATACCAGAGTGAGTTAACAATGTATGAAAAATAGTTGTGTAATTTTTAAAGTAATAATAAGCACAGTTTTTGATATGTTTTGAAGTGAGAATACGAAATTTTAATACCAGAGTGAGTTAACAATGTATGAAAAATAGTTGTGTAATTTTTAAAGTAATAATAAGCACAGTTTTTGATATGTTTTGAAGTGAGAATACGAAATTTTAATACCAGAGGGAGTTAACAATGTATGAAAAATAGTTGTGTAATTTTTAAAGTAATAATAAGCACAGTTTTTGATATGTTTTGAAGTGAGAATACGAAATTTTAATACCAGAGTGAGTTAACAATGTATGAAAAATAGTTGTGTAATTTTTAAAGTAATAATAAGCACAGTTTTTGATATGTTTTGAAGTGAGAATACGAAATTTTAATACCAGAGTGAGTTAACAATGTATGAAAAATAGTTGTGTAATTTTTAAAGTAATAATAAGCACAGTTTTTGATATGTTTTGAAGTGAGAATACGAAATTTTAATACCAGAGTGAGTTAACAATGTATGAAAAATAGTTGTGTAATTTTTAAAGTAAAAAAAAACATTGTTTTGAAATGTTTTGAAGTGAGAATACGAGATTTTAATACCAGAGTGAGTTAACAATGTATGAAAAATAGTTGTGTAATTTTTAAAGTAAAAAAAAACATTGTTTTGAAATGTTTTGAAGTGAGAATACGAAATTTTAATACCAGAGTGAGTTAACAATGTATGAAAAATAGTTGTGTAATTTTTAAAGTAATAATAAGCAAAGTTTTTGAAATGTTTTGAAGTGAGAATACGAAATTTTAATACCAGAGTGAGTTAACAATGTATGAAAAATAGTTGTGTAATTTTTAAAGTAATAATAAGCACAGTTTTTGATATGTTTTGAAGTGAGAATACGAGATTTTAATACCAGAGTGAGTTAACAATGTATGAAAAATAGTTGTGTAATTTTTAAAGTAATAATAAGCACAGTTTTTGATATGTTTTGAAGTGAGAATACGAAATTTTAATACCAGAGTGAGTTAACAATGTATGAAAAATAGTTGTGTAATTTTTAAAGTAAAAAAAAACATTGTTTTGAAATGTTTTGAAGTGAGAATACGAGATTTTAATACCAGAGTGAGTTAACAATGTATGAAAAATAGTTGTGTAATTTTTAAAGTAATAATAAGCACAGTTTTTGATATGTTTTGAAGTGAGAATACGAAATTTTAATACCAGAGTGAGTTAACAATGTATGAAAAATAGTTGTGTAATTTTTAAAGTAATAATAAGCACAGTTTTTGATATGTTTTGAAGTGAGAATACGAGATTTTAATACCAGAGTGAGTTAACAATGTATGAAAAATAGTTGTGTAATTTTTAAAGTAAAAAAAAACATTGTTTTGAAATGTTTTGAAGTGAGATTACGAAATTTTAATACCAGAGTGAGTTAACAATGTATGAAAAATAGTTGTGTAATTTTTAAAGTAAAAAAAAACATTGTTTTGAAATGTTTTGAAGTGAGAATACGAGATTTTAATACCAGAGTGAGTTAACAATGTATGAAAAATAGTTGTGTAATTTTTAAAGTAATAATAAGCACAGTTTTTGATATGTTTTGAAGTGAGAATACGAGATTTTAATACCAGAGTGAGTTAACAATGTATGAAAAATAGTTGTGTAATTTTTAAAGTAATAATAAGCAAAGTTTTTGATATGTTTTGAAGTGAGAATACGAAATTTTAATACCAGAGTGAGTTAACAATGTATGAAAAATAGTTGTGTAATTTTTAAAGTAAAAAAAACATTGTTTTGAAATGTTTTGAAGTGAGAATACGAGATTTTAATACCAGAGTGAGTTAACAATGTATGAAAAATAGTTGTGTAATTTTTAAAGTAATAATAAGCACAGTTTTTGATATGTTTTGAAGTGAGAATACGAAATTTTAATACCAGAGTGAGTTAACAATGTATGAAAAATAGTTGTGTAATTTTTAAAGTAATAATAAGCACAGTTTTTGATATGTTTTGAAGTGAGAATACGAGATTTTAATACCAGAGTGAGTTAACAATGTATGAAAAATAGTTGTGTAATTTTTAAAGTAAAAAAAAACATTGTTTTGAAATGTTTTGAAGTGAGATTACGAAATTTTAATACCAGAGTGAGTTAACAATGTATGAAAAATAGTTGTGTAATTTTTAAAGTAAAAAAAAACATAGTTTTGAAATGTTTTGAAGTGAGAATACGAAATTTTAATACCAGAGTGAGTTAACAATGTATGAAAAATAGTTGTGTAATTTTTAAAGTAATAATAAGCAAAGTTTTTGATATGTTTTGAAGTGAGAATACGAAATTTTAATACCAGAGTGAGTTAACAATGTATGAAAAATAGTTGTGTAATTTTTAAAGTAAAAAAAAACATTGTTTTGAAATGTTTTGAAGTGAGAATACGAGATTTTAATACCAGAGGGAGTTAACAATGTATGAAAAATAGTTGTGTAATTTTTAAAGTAATAATAAGCACAGTTTTTGATATGTTTTGAAGTGAGAATACGAAATTTTAATACCAGAGTGAGTTAACAATGTATGAAAAATAGTTGTGTAATTTTTAAAGTAATAATAAGCACAGTTTTTGATATGTTTTGAAGTGAGAATACGAAATTTTAATACCAGAGTGAGTTAACAATGTATGAAAAATAGTTGTGTAATTTTTAAAGTAAAAAAAAACATTGTTTTGAAATGTTTTGAAGTGAGAATACGAAATTTTAATACCAGAGTGAGTTAACAATGTATGAAAAATAGTTGTGTAATTTTTAAAGTAATAATAAGCACAGTTTTTGATATGTTTTGAAGTGAGAATACGAAATTTTAATACCAGAGTGAGTTAACAATGTATGAAAAATAGTTGTGTAATTTTTAAAGTAAAAAAAAACATTGTTTTGAAATGTTTTGAAGTGAGAATACGAGATTTTAATACCAGAGTGAGTTAACAATGTATGAAAAATAGTTGTGTAATTTTTAAAGTAAAAAAAAACATTGTTTTGATATGTTTTGAAGTGAGAATACGAAATTTTAATACCAGAGTGAGTTAACAATGTATGAAAAATAGTTGTGTAATTTTTAAAGTAAAAAAAAACATTGTTTTGAAATGTTTTGAAGTGAGATTACGAAATTTTAATACCAGAGTGAGTTAACAATGTATGAAAAATAGTTGTGTAATTTTTAAAGTAAAAAAAAACATTGTTTTGAAATGTTTTGAAGTGAGAATACGAAATTTTAATACCAGAGTGAGTTAACAATGTATGAAAAATAGTTGTGTAATTTTTAAAGTAATAATAAGCACAGTTTTTGATATGTTTTGAAGTGAGAATACGAGATTTTAATACCAGAGTGAGTTAACAATGTATGAAAAATAGTTGTGTAATTTTTAAAGTAATAATAAGCACAGTTTTTGATATGTTTTGAAGTGAGAATACGAAATTTTAATACCAGAGTGAGTTAACAATGTATGAAAAATAGTTGTGTAATTTTTAAAGTAAAAAAAAACATTGTTTTGAAATGTTTTGAAGTGAGAATACGAAATTTTAATACCAGAGTGAGTTAACAATGTATGAAAAATAGTTGTGTAATTTTTAAAGTAATAATAAGCACAGTTTTTGATATGTTTTGAAGTGAGAATACGAAATTTTAATACCAGAGTGAGTTAACAATGTATGAAAAATAGTTGTGTAATTTTTAAAGTAATAATAAGCACAGTTTTTGATATGTTTTGAAGTGAGAATACGAAATTTTAATACCAGAGTGAGTTAACAATGTATGAAAAACAGTTGTGTAATTTTTAAAGTAAAAAAAAACATTGTTTTGAAATGTTTTGAAGTGAGAATACGAAATTTTAATACCAGAGTGAGTTAACAATGTATGAAAAATAGTTGTGTAATTTTTAAAGTAAAAAAAAACATTGTTTTGAAATGTTTTGAAGTGAGAATACGAGATTTTAATACCAGAGTGAGTTAACAATGTATGAAAAATAGTTGTGTAATTTTTAAAGTAATAATAAGCACAGTTTTTGATATGTTTTGAAGTGAGAATACGAAATTTTAATACCAGAGTGAGTTAACAATGTATGAAAAATAGTTGTGTAATTTTTAAAGTAATAATAAGCACAGTTTTTGATATGTTTTGAAGTGAGAATACGAGATTTTAATACCAGAGTGAGTTAACAATGTATGAAAAATAGTTGTGTAATTTTTAAAGTAAAAAAAAACATTGTTTTGAAATGTTTTGAAGTGAGATTACGAAATTTTAATACCAGAGTGAGTTAACAATGTATGAAAAATAGTTGTGTAATTTTTAAAGTAAAAAAAAACATTGTTTTGAAATGTTTTGAAGTGAGAATACGAGATTTTAATACCAGAGTGAGTTAACAATGTATGAAAAATAGTTGTGTAATTTTTAAAGTAATAATAAGCACAGTTTTTGATATGTTTTGAAGTGAGAATACGAGATTTTAATACCAGAGTGAGTTAACAATGTATGAAAAATAGTTGTGTAATTTTTAAAGTAATAATAAGCAAAGTTTTTGATATGTTTTGAAGTGAGAATACGAAATTTTAATACCAGAGTGAGTTAACAATGTATGAAAAATAGTTGTGTAATTTTTAAAGTAAAAAAAAACATTGTTTTGAAATGTTTTGAAGTGAGAATACGAGATTTTAATACCAGAGGGAGTTAACAATGTATGAAAAATAGTTGTGTAATTTTTAAAGTAATAATAAGCACAGTTTTTGATATGTTTTGAAGTGAGAATACGAAATTTTAATACCAGAGTGAGTTAACAATGTATGAAAAATAGTTGTGTAATTTTTAAAGTAATAATAAGCACAGTTTTTGATATGTTTTGAAGTGAGAATACGAAATTTTAATACCAGAGTGAGTTAACAATGTATGAAAAATAGTTGTGTAATTTTTAAAGTAATAATAAGCACAGTTTTTGATATGTTTTGAAGTGAGAATACGAAATTTTAATACCAGAGTGAGTTAACAATGTATGAAAAACAGTTGTGTAATTTTTAAAGTAAAAAAAAACATTGTTTTGAAATGTTTTGAAGTGAGAATACGAAATTTTAATACCAGAGTGAGTTAACAATGTATGAAAAATAGTTGTGTAATTTTTAAAGTAAAAAAAAACATTGTTTTGAAATGTTTTGAAGTGAGAATACGAGATTTTAATACCAGAGTGAGTTAACAATGTATGAAAAATAGTTGTGTAATTTTTAAAGTAATAATAAGCACAGTTTTTGATATGTTTTGAAGTGAGAATACGAAATTTTAATACCAGAGTGAGTTAACAATGTATGAAAAATAGTTGTGTAATTTTTAAAGTAAAAAAAAACATTGTTTTGAAATGTTTTGAAGTGAGATTACGAAATTTTAATACCAGAGTGAGTTAACAATGTATGAAAAATAGTTGTGTAATTTTTAAAGTAAAAAAAAACATTGTTTTGAAATGTTTTGAAGTGAGAATACGAAATTTTAATACCAGAGTGAGTTAACAATGTATGAAAAATAGTTGTGTAATTTTTAAAGTAATAATAAGCACAGTTTTTGATATGTTTTGAAGTGAGAATACGAAATTTTAATACCAGAGTGAGTTAACAATGTATGAAAAATAGTTGTGTAATTTTTAAAGTAATAATAAGCACAGTTTTTGATATGTTTTGAAGTGAGAATACGAGATTTTAATACCAGAGTGAGTTAACAATGTATGAAAAATAGTTGTGTAATTTTTAAAGTAAAAAAAAACATTGTTTTGAAATGTTTTGAAGTGAGAATACGAAATTTTAATACCAGAGTGAGTTAACAATGTATGAAAAATAGTTGTGTAATTTTTAAAGTAATAATAAGCACAGTTTTTGATATGTTTTGAAGTGAGAATACGAAATTTTAATACCAGAGTGAGTTAACAATGTATGAAAAATAGTTGTGTAATTTTTAAAGTAAAAAAAAACATTGTTTTGAAATGTTTTGAAGTGAGAATACGAAATTTTAATACCAGAGTGAGTTAACAATGTATGAAAAATAGTTGTGTAATTTTTAAAGTAATAATAAGCACAGTTTTTGATATGTTTTGAAGTGAGAATACGAAATTTTAATACCAGAGTGAGTTAACAATGTATGAAAAATAGTTGTGTAATTTTTAAAGTAATAATAAGCACAGTTTTTGATATGTTTTGAAGTGAGAATACGAAATTTTAATACCAGAGTGAGTTAACAATGTATGAAAAATAGTTGTGTAATTTTTAAAGTAAAAAAAAACATTGTTTTGAAATGTTTTGAAGTGAGAATACGAAATTTTAATACCAGAGTGAGTTAACAATGTATGAAAAATAGTTGTGTAATTTTTAAAGTAAAAAAAAACATTGTTTTGAAATGTTTTGAAGTGAGAATACGAGATTTTAATACCAGAGTGAGTTAACAATGTATGAAAAATAGTTGTGTAATTTTTAAAGTAATAATAAGCACAGTTTTTGATATGTTTTGAAGTGAGAATACGAAATTTTAATACCAGAGTGAGTTAACAATGTATGAAAAATAGTTGTGTAATTTTTAAAGTAATAATAAGCACAGTTTTTGATATGTTTTGAAGTGAGAATACGAAATTTTAATACCAGAGTGAGTTAACAATGTATGAAAAATAGTTGTGTAATTTTTAAAGTAATAATAAGCACAGTTTTTTGATATGTTTTGAAGTGAGAATACGAAATTTTAATACCAGAGTGAGTTAACAATGTATGAAAAATAGTTGTGTAATTTTTAAAGTAATAATAAGCACAGTTTTTGATATGTTTTGAAGTGAGAATACGAAATTTTAATACCAGAGTGAGTTAACAATGTATGAAAAATAGTTGTGTAATTTTTAAAGTAAAAAAAAAACATTGTTTTGAAATGTTTTGAAGTGAGAATACGAAATTTTAATACCAGAGTGAGTTAACAATGTATGAAAAATAGTTGTGTAATTTTTAAAGTAATAATAAGCACAGTTTTTGATATGTTTTGAAGTGAGAATACGAAATTTTAATACCAGAGTGAGTTAACAATGTATGAAAAATAGTTGTGTAATTTTTAAAGTAAAAAAAAACATTGTTTTGAAATGTTTTGAAGTGAGAATACGAGATTTTAATACCAGAGTGAGTTAACAATGTATGAAAAATAGTTGTGTAATTTTTAAAGTAATAATAAGCACAGTTTTTGATATGTTTTGAAGTGAGAATACGAGATTTTAATACCAGAGTGAGTTAACAATGTATGAAAAATAGTTGTGTAATTTTTAAAGTAATAATAAGCACAGTTTTTGATATGTTTTGAAGTGAGAATACGAAATTTTAATACCAGAGTGAGTTAACAATGTATGAAAAATAGTTGTGTAATTTTTAAGTAAAAAAAAACATTGTTTTGAAATGTTTTGAAGTGAGAATACGAAATTTTAATACCAGAGTGAGTTAACAATGTATGAAAAATAGTTGTGTAATTTTTAAAGTAATAATAAGCACAGTTTTTGATATGTTTTGAAGTGAGAATACGAAATTTTAATACCAGAGTGAGTTAACAATGTATGAAAAATAGTTGTGTAATTTTTAAAGTAATAATAAGCACAGTTTTTGATATGTTTTGAAGTGAGAATACGAAATTTTAATACCAGAGTGAGTTAACAATGTATGAAAAATAGTTGTGTAATTTTTAAAGTAAAAAAAAACATTGTTTTGAAATGTTTTGAAGTGAGAATACGAAATTTTAATACCAGAGTGAGTTAACAATGTATGAAAAATAGTTGTGTAATTTTTAAAGTAAAAAAAAACATTGTTTTGAAATGTTTTGAAGTGAGAATACGAGATTTTAATACCAGAGTGAGTTAACAATGTATGAAAAATAGTTGTGTAATTTTTAAAGTAATAATAAGCACAGTTTTTGATATGTTTTGAAGTGAGAATACGAAATTTTAATACCAGAGTGAGTTAACAATGTATGAAAAATAGTTGTGTAATTTTTAAAGTAATAATAAGCACAGTTTTTGATATGTTTTGAAGTGAGAATACGAAATTTTAATACCAGAGTGAGTTAACAATGTATGAAAAATAGTTGTGTAATTTTTAAAGTAATAATAAGCACAGTTTTTGATATGTTTTGAAGTGAGAATACGAAATTTTAATACCAGAGTGAGTTAACAATGTATGAAAAATAGTTGTGTAATTTTTAAAGTAAAAAAAAACATTGTTTTGAAATGTTTTGAAGTGAGAATACGAAATTTTAATACCAGAGTGAGTTAACAATGTATGAAAAATAGTTGTGTAATTTTTAAAGTAATAATAAGCACAGTTTTTGATATGTTTTGAAGTGAGAATACGAAATTTTAATACCAGAGTGAGTTAACAATGTATGAAAAATAGTTGTGTAATTTTTAAAGTAAAAAAAAACATTGTTTTGAAATGTTTTGAAGTGAGAATACGAAATTTTAATACCAGAGTGAGTTAACAATGTATGAAAAATAGTTGTGTAATTTTTAAAGTAATAATAAGCACAGTTTTTGATATGTTTTGAAGTGAGAATACGAAATTTTAATACCAGAGTGAGTTAACAATGTATGAAAAATAGTTGTGTAATTTTTAAAGTAAAAAAAAAACATTGTTTTGAAATGTTTTGAAGTGAGAATACGAGATTTTAATACCAGAGGGAGTTAACAATGTATGAAAAATAGTTGTGTAATTTTTAAAGTAAAAAAAAACATTGTTTTGATATGTTTTGAAGTGAGAATACGAAATTTTAATACCAGAGTGAGTTAACAATGTATGAAAAATAGTTGTGTAATTTTTAAAGTAAAAAAAAAACATTGTTTTGAAATGTTTTGAAGTGAGAATACGAAATTTTAATACCAGAGTGAGTTAACAATGTATGAAAAATAGTTGTGTAATTTTTAAAGTAATAATAAGCACAGTTTTTGATATGTTTTGAAGTGAGAATACGAAATTTTAATACCAGAGTGAGTTAACAATGTATGAAAAATAGTTGTGTAATTTTTAAAGTAAAAAAAAACATTGTTTTGAAATGTTTTGAAGTGAGAATACGAAATTTTAATACCAGAGTGAGTTAACAATGTATGAAAAATAGTTGTGTAATTTTTAAAGTAAAAAAAAACATTGTTTTGAAATGTTTTGAAGTGAGAATACGAGATTTTAATACCAGAGTGAGTTAACAATGTATGAAAAATAGTTGTGTAATTTTTAAAGTA
>CAMPDV010007328.1:0-13906 GCA_946699065.1 Loxodes magnus
CAACGATACGTGTATGGAATTTCCAATCTGGCAGTTGTACGAGAACCTTGACTGGACACGAGAATTGAGTTGGAGCGATCGCTTTAAGTTAGTACTTGAAATTGATTGTCTCAGGCAGTGGAGATACAACGATACGTGTATGGAATTTCCAATCTGGCAGTTGTACGAGAACCTTGACTGGACACGAGAAGGAAGTTGGAGCGATCGCTTTAAGTTAGGACTTGAAATGGATTGTCTCAGGCATTCTCGATAGTACGATACGTGTATGGAATTTCCAATCTGGCAGTTGTACGAGAACCTTGACTGGACACGAGAAGTCAGTTTTAGCGATCGCTTTAAGTTAGGACTTGAAATGGATTGTCTCAGGCAGTGGAGATACAACGATACGTGTATGGAATTTCCAATCTGGCAGTTGTACGAGAACCTTGACTGGACACGAGAAGTCAGTTTTAGCGATCGCTTTAAGTTAGGACTTGAAATGGATTGTCTCAGGCAGTGGAGATACAACGATACGTGTATGGAATTTCCAATCTGGCAGTTGTACGAGAACCTTGACTGGACACGAGAAGTCAGTTTTAGCGATCGCTTTAAGTTAGGACTTGAAATGGATTGTCTCAGGCAGTAGAGATACAACGATACGTGTATGGAATTTCCAATCTGGCAGTTGTACGAGAACCTTGACTGGACACGAGAAGGAAGTTGGAGCGATCGCTTTAAGTTAGGACTTGAAATGGATTGTCTCAGGCATTCTCGATAGTACGATACGTGTATGGAATTTCCAATCTGGCAGTTGTACGAGAACCTTGACTGGACACGAGAATTGAGTTGGAGCGATCGCTTTAAGTTAGGACTTGAAATGGATTGTCTCAGGCAGTGTCGATAGTACGATACGTGTATGGAATTTCCAATCTGGCAGTTGTACGAGAACCTTGACTGGACACGAGAATTGAGTTGGAGCGATCGCTTTAAGTTAGGACTTGAAATGGATTGTCTCAGGCAGTGGAGATACAACGATACGTGTATGGAATTTCCAATCTGGCAGTTGTACGAGAAATTTGACTGGACACGAGAATTGAGTTGGAGCGATCGCTTTAAGTTAGGACTTGAAATGGATTGTCTCAGGCAGTGTCGATAGTACGATACGTGTATGGAATTTCCAATCTGGCAGTTGTACGAGAACCTTGACTGGACACGAGAAGGAAGTTGGAGCGATCGCTTTAAGTTAGGACTTGAAATGGATTGTCTCAGGCAGTCTCGATACAACGATACGTGTATGGAATTTCCAATCTGGCAGTTGTACGAGAACCTTGACTGGACACGAGAATTGAGTTGGAGCGATCGCTTTAAGTTAGGACTTGAAATGGATTGTCTCAGGCAGTGTCGATACAACGATACGTGTATGGAATTTCCAATCTGGCAGTTGTACGAGAACCTTGACTGGACACGAGAATTGAGTTGGAGCGATCGCTTTAAGTTAGGACTTGAAATGGATTGTCTCAGGCAGTGTCGATACAACGATACGTGTATGGAATTTCCAATCTGGCAGTTGTACGAGAACCTTGACTGGACACGAGAATTGAGTTGTAGCGATCGCTTTAAGTTAGGACTTGAAATGGATTGTCTCAGGCAGTGGAGATACAACGATACGTGTATGGAATTTCCAATCTGGCAGTTGTACGAGAACCTTGACTGGACACGAGAAGGAAGTTGGAGCGATCGCTTTAAGTTAGGACTTGAAATGGATTGTCTCAGGCAGTCTCGATACAACGATACGTGTATGGAATTTCCAATCTGGCAGTTGTACGAGAACCTTGACTGGACACGAGAATTGAGTTGTAGCGATCGCTTTAAGTTAGGACTTGAAATGGATTGTCTCAGGCAGTAGAGATACAACGATACGTGTATGGAATTTCCAATCTGGCAGTTGTACGAGAACCTTGACTGGACACGAGAAGGAAGTTGGAGCGATCGCTTTAAGTTAGGACTTGAAATGGATTGTCTCAGGCAGTTGAGATACAACGATACGTGTATGGAATTTCCAATCTGGCAGTTGTACGAGAACCTTGACTGGACACGAGAAGTCAGTTAGAGCGATCGCTTTAAGTTAGGACTTGAAATGGATTGTCTCAGGCAGTGGAGATACAACGATACGTGTATGGAATTTCCAATCTGGCAGTTGTACGAGAACCTTGACTGGACACGAGAAGTCAGTTAGAGCGATCGCTTTAAGTTAGGACTTGAAATGGATTGTCTCAGGCAGTGGAGATACAACGATACGTGTATGGAATTTCCAATCTGGCAGTTGTACGAGAACCTTGACTGGACACGAGAAGGAAGTTGGAGCGATCGCTTTAAGTTAGGACTTGAAATGGATTGTCTCAGGCAGTGTCGATACAACGATACGTGTATGGAATTTCCAATCTGGCAGTTGTACGAGAACCTTGACTGGACACGAGAAGTCAGTTAGAGCGATCGCTTTAAGTTAGGACTTGAAATGGATTGTCTCAGGCAGTGGAGATACAACGATACGTGTATGGAATTTCCAATCTGGCAGTTGTACGAGAACCTTGACTGGACACGAGAAGGAAGTTGGAGCGATCGCTTTAAGTTAGGACTTGAAATGGATTGTCTCAGGCAGTTGAGATACAACGATACGTGTATGGAATTTCCAATCTGGCAGTTGTACGAGAACCTTGACTGGACACGAGAAGTCAGTTAGAGCGATCGCTTTAAGTTAGGACTTGAAATGGATTGTCTCAGGCAGTGGAGATACAACGATACGTGTATGGAATTTCCAATCTGGCAGTTGTACGAGAACCTTGACTGGACACGAGAAGGAAGTTGTAGCGATCGCTTTAAGTTAGGACTTGAAATGGATTGTCTCAGGCAGTGTCGATAGTACGATACGTGTATGGAATTTCCAATCTGGCAGTTGTACGAGAACCTTGACTGGACACGAGAAGGAAGTTGGAGCGATCGCTTTAAGTTAGGACTTGAAATGGATTGTCTCAGGCAGTGTCGATACAACGATACGTGTATGGAATTTCCAATCTGGCAGTTGTACGAGAACCTTGACTGGACACGAGAATTGAGTTGGAGCGATCGCTTTAAGTTAGGACTTGAAATGGATTGTCTCAGGCAGTGTCGATACAACGATACGTGTATGGAATTTCCAATCTGGCAGTTGTACGAGAACCTTGACTGGACACGAGAAGGAAGTTGGAGCGATCGCTTTAAGTTAGGACTTGAAATGGATTGTCTCAGGCAGTGTCGATACAACGATACGTGTATGGAATTTCCAATCTGGCAGTTGTACGAGAACCTTGACTGGACACGAGAATTGAGTTGGAGCGATCGCTTTAAGTTAGGACTTGAAATGGATTGTCTCAGGCAGTGTCGATACAACGATACGTGTATGGAATTTCCAATCTGGCAGTTGTACGAGAAATTTGACTGGACACGAGAATTGAGTTGGAGCGATCGCTTTAAGTTAGGACTTGAAATGGATTGTCTCAGGCAGTGTCGATACAACGATACGTGTATGGAATTTCCAATCTGGCAGTTGTACGAGAACCTTGACTGGACACGAGAAGTAAGTTGGAGCGATCGCTTTAAGTTAGGACTTGAAATGGATTGTCTCAGGCAGTAGAGATACAACGATACGTGTATGGAATTTCCAATCTGGCAGTTGTACGAGAACCTTGACTGGACACGAGAAGGAAGTTGGAGCGATCGCTTTAAGTTAGGACTTGAAATGGATTGTCTCAGGCAGTGTCGATACAACGATACGTGTATGGAATTTCCAATCTGGCAGTTGTACGAGAACCTTGACTGGACACGAGAATTGAGTTGGAGCGATCGCTTTAAGTTAGGACTTGAAATGGATTGTCTCAGGCAGTGGAGATACAACGATACGTGTATGGAATTTCCAATCTGGCAGTTGTACGAGAACCTTGACTGGACACGAGAAGTAAGTTGGAGCGATCGCTTTAAGTTAGGACTTGAAATGGATTGTCTCAGGCAGTGGAGATACAACGATACGTGTATGGAATTTCCAATCTGGCAGTTGTACGAGAACCTTGACTGGACACGAGAAGGAAGTTGGAGCGATCGCTTTAAGTTAGGACTTGAAATGGATTGTCTCAGGCAGTGTCGATAGTAGAACGATACGTGTATGGAATTTCCAATCTGGCAGTTGTACGAGAACCTTGACTGGACACGAGAATTGAGTTGGAGCGATCGCTTTAAGTTAGGACTTGAAATGGATTGTCTCAGGCAGTGGAGATACAACGATACGTGTATGGAATTTCCAATCTGGCAGTTGTACGAGAACCTTGACTGGACACGAGAATTGAGTTGGAGCGATCGCTTTAAGTTAGGACTTGAAATGGATTGTCTCAGGCAGTGTCGATACAACGATACGTGTATGGAATTTCCAATCTGGCAGTTGTACGAGAACCTTGACTGGACACGAGAAGGAAGTTGTAGCGATCGCTTTAAGTTAGGACTTGAAATGGATTGTCTCAGGCAGTGGAGATACAACGATACGTGTATGGAATTTCCAATCTGGCAGTTGTACGAGAACCTTGACTGGACACGAGAAGGAAGTTGGAGCGATCGCTTTAAGTTAGGACTTGAAATGGATTGTCTCAGGCAGTGTCGATACAACGATACGTGTATGGAATTTCCAATCTGGCAGTTGTACGAGAACCTTGACTGGACACGAGAATTGAGTTGGAGCGATCGCTTTAAGTTAGGACTTGAAATGGATTGTCTCAGGCAGTGGAGATACAACGATACGTGTATGGAATTTCCAATCTGGCAGTTGTACGAGAACCTTGACTGGACACGAGAATTGAGTTGGAGCGATCGCTTTAAGTTAGGACTTGAAATGGATTGTCTCAGGCAGTGTCGATACAACGATACGTGTATGGAATTTCCAATCTGGCAGTTGTACGAGAACCTTGACTGGACACGAGAAGGAAGTTGTAGCGATCGCTTTAAGTTAGGACTTGAAATGGATTGTCTCAGGCAGTGGAGATACAACGATACGTGTATGGAATTTCCAATCTGGCAGTTGTACGAGAACCTTGACTGGACACGAGAATTGAGTTGTAGCGATCGCTTTAAGTTAGGACTTGAAATGGATTGTCTCAGGCAGTGTCGATACAACGATACGTGTATGGAATTTCCAATCTGGCAGTTGTACGAGAACCTTGACTGGACACGAGAATGGAAGTTTAGCGATCGCTTTAAGTTAGGACTTGAAATGGATTGTCTCAGGCAGATACAACGATACGTGTATGGAATTTCCAATCTGGCAGTTGTACGAGAACCTTGACTGGACACGAGAAGTCAGTTAGAGCGATCGCTTTAAGTTAGGACTTGAAATGGATTGTCTCAGGCAGTAGAGATACAACGATACGTGTATGGAATTTCCAATCTGGCAGTTGTACGAGAACCTTGACTGGACACGAGAATTGAGTTGGAGCGATCGCTTTAAGTTAGGACTTGAAATGGATTGTCTCAGGCAGTGGAGATACAACGATACGTGTATGGAATTTCCAATCTGGCAGTTGTACGAGAACCTTGACTGGACACGAGAAGGAAGTTGGAGCGATCGCTTTAAGTTAGGACTTGAAATGGATTGTCTCAGGCAGTCTCGATACAACGATACGTGTATGGAATTTCCAATCTGGCAGTTGTACGAGAACCTTGACTGGACACGAGAAGGAAGTTGGAGCGATCGCTTTAAGTTAGGACTTGAAATGGATTGTCTCAGGCAGTGGAGATACAACGATACGTGTATGGAATTTCCAATCTGGCAGTTGTACGAGAACCTTGACTGGACACGAGAATTGAGTTGGAGCGATCGCTTTAAGTTAGGACTTGAAATGGATTGTCTCAGGCAGTGTCGATACAACGATACGTGTATGGAATTTCCAATCTGGCAGTTGTACGAGAACCTTGACTGGACACGAGAAGGAAGTTGGAGCGATCGCTTTAAGTTAGGACTTGAAATGGATTGTCTCAGGCAGTGTCGATACAACGATACGTGTATGGAATTTCCAATCTGGCAGTTGTACGAGAACCTTGACTGGACACGAGAATTGAGTTGGAGCGATCGCTTTAAGTTAGGACTTGAAATGGATTGTCTCAGGCAGTAGAGATACAACGATACGTGTATGGAATTTCCAATCTGGCAGTTGTACGAGAACCTTGACTGGACACGAGAAGGAAGTTGGAGCGATCGCTTTAAGTTAGGACTTGAAATGGATTGTCTCAGGCAGTCTCGATACAACGATACGTGTATGGAATTTCCAATCTGGCAGTTGTACGAGAACCTTGACTGGACACGAGAAGTCAGTTGGAGCGATCGCTTTAAGTTAGGACTTGAAATGGATTGTCTCAGGCAGTCTCGATACAACGATACGTGTATGGAATTTCCAATCTGGCAGTTGTACGAGAACCTTGACTGGACACGAGAATTGAGTTGGAGCGATCGCTTTAAGTTAGGACTTGAAATGGATTGTCTCAGGCAGTGGAGATACAACGATACGTGTATGGAATTTCCAATCTGGCAGTTGTACGAGAACCTTGACTGGACACGAGAATTGAGTTGGAGCGATCGCTTTAAGTTAGGACTTGAAATGGATTGTCTCAGGCAGTGTCGATACAACGATACGTGTATGGAATTTCCAATCTGGCAGTTGTACGAGAACCTTGACTGGACACGAGAAGGAAGTTGGAGCGATCGCTTTAAGTTAGGACTTGAAATGGATTGTCTCAGGCAGTGGAGATACAACGATACGTGTATGGAATTTCCAATCTGGCAGTTGTACGAGAACCTTGACTGGACACGAGAATTGAGTTGTAGCGATCGCTTTAAGTTAGGACTTGAAATGGATTGTCTCAGGCAGTGGAGATACAACGATACGTGTATGGAATTTCCAATCTGGCAGTTGTACGAGAACCTTGACTGGACACGAGAATTGAGTTGGAGCGATCGCTTTAAGTTAGGACTTGAAATGGATTGTCTCAGGCAGTGTCGATACAACGATACGTGTATGGAATTTCCAATCTGGCAGTTGTACGAGAACCTTGACTGGACACGAGAAGTCAGTTGGAGCGATCGCTTTAAGTTAGGACTTGAAATGGATTGTCTCAGGCAGTGGAGATACAACGATACGTGTATGGAATTTCCAATCTGGCAGTTGTACGAGAACCTTGACTGGACACGAGAAGGAAGTTGGAGCGATCGCTTTAAGTTAGGACTTGAAATGGATTGTCTCAGGCAGTGTCGATACAACGATACGTGTATGGAATTTCCAATCTGGCAGTTGTACGAGAACCTTGACTGGACACGAGAATTGAGTTGGAGCGATCGCTTTAAGTTAGGACTTGAAATGGATTGTCTCAGGCAGTCTCGATACAACGATACGTGTATGGAATTTCCAATCTGGCAGTTGTACGAGAACCTTGACTGGACACGAGAATTGAGTTGGAGCGATCGCTTTAAGTTAGGACTTGAAATGGATTGTCTCAGGCAGTGTCGATACAACGATACGTGTATGGAATTTCCAATCTGGCAGTTGTACGAGAACCTTGACTGGACACGAGAAGGAAGTTGTAGCGATCGCTTTAAGTTAGGACTTGAAATGGATTGTCTCAGGCAGTCTCGATACAACGATACGTGTATGGAATTTCCAATCTGGCAGTTGTACGAGAACCTTGACTGGACACGAGAAGGAAGTTGGAGCGATCGCTTTAAGTTAGGACTTGAAATGGATTGTCTCAGGCAGTAGAGATACAACGATACGTGTATGGAATTTCCAATCTGGCAGTTGTACGAGAACCTTGACTGGACACGAGAAGGAAGTTGGAGCGATCGCTTTAAGTTAGGACTTGAAATGGATTGTCTCAGGCAGTAGAGATACAACGATACGTGTATGGAATTTCCAATCTGGCAGTTGTACGAGAACCTTGACTGGACACGAGAATTGAGTTGTAGCGATCGCTTTAAGTTAGGACTTGAAATGGATTGTCTCAGGCAGTGAGATACAACGATACGTGTATGGAATTTCCAATCTGGCAGTTGTACGAGAACCTTGACTGGACACGAGAAGGAAGTTGGAGCGATCGCTTTAAGTTAGGACTTGAAATGGATTGTCTCAGGCAGTGGAGATACAACGATACGTGTATGGAATTTCCAATCTGGCAGTTGTACGAGAACCTTGACTGGACACGAGAATTGAGTTGTAGCGATCGCTTTAAGTTAGGACTTGAAATGGATTGTCTCAGGCAGTGGAGATACAACGATACGTGTATGGAATTTCCAATCTGGCAGTTGTACGAGAACCTTGACTGGACACGAGAAGGAAGTTGTAGCGATCGCTTTAAGTTAGGACTTGAAATGGATTGTCTCAGGCAGTCTCGATACAACGATACGTGTATGGAATTTCCAATCTGGCAGTTGTACGAGAACCTTGACTGGACACGAGAAGTCAGTTGTAGCGATCGCTTTAAGTTAGGACTTGAAATGGATTGTCTCAGGCAGTGGAGATACAACGATACGTGTATGGAATTTCCAATCTGGCAGTTGTACGAGAACCTTGACTGGACACGAGAAGGAAGTTGGAGCGATCGCTTTAAGTTAGGACTTGAAATGGATTGTCTCAGGCAGTGTCGATACAACGATACGTGTATGGAATTTCCAATCTGGCAGTTGTACGAGAACCTTGACTGGACACGAGAATTGAGTTGGAGCGATCGCTTTAAGTTAGGACTTGAAATGGATTGTCTCAGGCAGTAGAGATACAACGATACGTGTATGGAATTTCCAATCTGGCAGTTGTACGAGAACCTTGACTGGACACGAGAAGTCAGTTGAGCGATCGCTTTAAGTTAGGACTTGAAATGGATTGTCTCAGGCAGTGGAGATACAACGATACGTGTATGGAATTTCCAATCTGGCAGTTGTACGAGAACCTTGACTGGACACGAGAAGGAAGTTGTAGCGATCGCTTTAAGTTAGGACTTGAAATGGATTGTCTCAGGCAGTCTCGATACAACGATACGTGTATGGAATTTCCAATCTGGCAGTTGTACGAGAACCTTGACTGGACACGAGAAGTCAGTTGTAGCGATCGCTTTAAGTTAGGACTTGAAATGGATTGTCTCAGGCAGTGTCGATACAACGATACGTGTATGGAATTTCCAATCTGGCAGTTGTACGAGAACCTTGACTGGACACGAGAAGTAGCAGTTGGAGCGATCGCTTTAAGTTAGGACTTGAAATGGATTGTCTCAGGCAGTGTCGATACAACGATACGTGTATGGAATTTCCAATCTGGCAGTTGTACGAGAACCTTGACTGGACACGAGAATTGAGTTGGAGCGATCGCTTTAAGTTAGGACTTGAAATGGATTGTCTCAGGCAGTAGAGATACAACGATACGTGTATGGAATTTCCAATCTGGCAGTTGTACGAGAACCTTGACTGGACACGAGAAGTCAGTTTTAGCGATCGCTTTAAGTTAGGACTTGAAATGGATTGTCTCAGGCAGTGGAGATACAACGATACGTGTATGGAATTTCCAATCTGGCAGTTGTACGAGAACCTTGACTGGACACGAGAAGGAAGTTGTAGCGATCGCTTTAAGTTAGGACTTGAAATGGATTGTCTCAGGCAGTCTCGATACAACGATACGTGTATGGAATTTCCAATCTGGCAGTTGTACGAGAACCTTGACTGGACACGAGAAGTCAGTTTTAGCGATCGCTTTAAGTTAGGACTTGAAATGGATTGTCTCAGGCAGTGGAGATACAACGATACGTGTATGGAATTTCCAATCTGGCAGTTGTACGAGAACCTTGACTGGACACGAGAAGTCAGTTGGAGCGATCGCTTTAAGTTAGGACTTGAAATGGATTGTCTCAGGCAGTGGAGATACAACGATACGTGTATGGAATTTCCAATCTGGCAGTTGTACGAGAACCTTGACTGGACACGAGAAGTCGAGTTTTAGCGATCGCTTTAAGTTAGGACTTGAAATGGATTGTCTCAGGCAGTGTCGAGATACAACGATACGTGTATGGAATTTCCAATCTGGCAGTTGTACGAGAACCTTGACTGGACACGAGAAGGAAGTTGGAGCGATCGCTTTAAGTTAGGACTTGAAATGGATTGTCTCAGGCAGTGGAGATACAACGATACGTGTATGGAATTTCCAATCTGGCAGTTGTACGAGAACCTTGACTGGACACGAGAAGGAAGTTGGAGCGATCGCTTTAAGTTAGGACTTGAAATGGATTGTCTCAGGCAGTGTCGATACAACGATACGTGTATGGAATTTCCAATCTGGCAGTTGTACGAGAACCTTGACTGGACACGAGAATTGAGTTGTAGCGATCGCTTTAAGTTAGGACTTGAAATGGATTGTCTCAGGCAGTGTCGATGAGATACAACGATACGTGTATGGAATTTCCAATCTGGCAGTTGTACGAGAACCTTGACTGGACACGAGAAGGAAGTTGGAGCGATCGCTTTAAGTTAGGACTTGAAATGGATTGTCTCAGGCAGTGGAGATACAACGATACGTGTATGGAATTTCCAATCTGGCAGTTGTACGAGAACCTTGACTGGACACGAGAATTGAGTTGTAGCGATCGCTTTAAGTTAGGACTTGAAATGGATTGTCTCAGGCAGTAGGAGATACAACGATACGTGTATGGAATTTCCAATCTGGCAGTTGTACGAGAACCTTGACTGGACACGAGAAGGAAGTTGGAGCGATCGCTTTAAGTTAGGACTTGAAATGGATTGTCTCAGGCAGTGGAGATACAACGATACGTGTATGGAATTTCCAATCTGGCAGTTGTACGAGAACCTTGACTGGACACGAGAAGGAAGTTGTAGCGATCGCTTTAAGTTAGGACTTGAAATGGATTGTCTCAGGCAGTGTCGATACAACGATACGTGTATGGAATTTCCAATCTGGCAGTTGTACGAGAACCTTGACTGGACACGAGAAGGAAGTTGGAGCGATCGCTTTAAGTTAGGACTTGAAATGGATTGTCTCAGGCAGTGGAGATACAACGATACGTGTATGGAATTTCCAATCTGGCAGTTGTACGAGAACCTTGACTGGACACGAGAATTGAGTTGGAGCGATCGCTTTAAGTTAGGACTTGAAATGGATTGTCTCAGGCAGTCTCGATACAACGATACGTGTATGGAATTTCCAATCTGGCAGTTGTACGAGAACCTTGACTGGACACGAGAAGTCAGTTTTAGCGATCGCTTTAAGTTAGGACTTGAAATGGATTGTCTCAGGCAGTGGAGATACAACGATACGTGTATGGAATTTCCAATCTGGCAGTTGTACGAGAACCTTGACTGGACACGAGAAGTCAGTTTTAGCGATCGCTTTAAGTTAGGACTTGAAATGGATTGTCTCAGGCAGTGGAGATACAACGATACGTGTATGGAATTTCCAATCTGGCAGTTGTACGAGAACCTTGACTGGACACGAGAAGTCAGTTTTAGCGATCGCTTTAAGTTAGGACTTGAAATGGATTGTCTCAGGCAGTAGAGATACAACGATACGTGTATGGAATTTCCAATCTGGCAGTTGTACGAGAACCTTGACTGGACACGAGAAGGAAGTTGGAGCGATCGCTTTAAGTTAGGACTTGAAATGGATTGTCTCAGGCAGTCTCGATACAACGATACGTGTATGGAATTTCCAATCTGGCAGTTGTACGAGAACCTTGACTGGACACGAGAAGTCAGTTTTAGCGATCGCTTTAAGTTAGGACTTGAAATGGATTGTCTCAGGCAGTGGAGATACAACGATACGTGTATGGAATTTCCAATCTGGCAGTTGTACGAGAACCTTGACTGGACACGAGAAGTCAGTTGGAGCGATCGCTTTAAGTTAGGACTTGAAATGGATTGTCTCAGGCAGTGGAGATACAACGATACGTGTATGGAATTTCCAATCTGGCAGTTGTACGAGAACCTTGACTGGACACGAGAAAAGTTGGAGCGATCGCTTTAAGTTAGGACTTGAAATGGATTGTCTCAGGCAGTGGAGATACAACGATACGTGTATGGAATTTCCAATCTGGCAGTTGTACGAGAACCTTGACTGGACACGAGAAGTCAGTTGTAGCGATCGCTTTAAGTTAGGACTTGAAATGGATTGTCTCAGGCAGTGTCGATACAACGATACGTGTATGGAATTTCCAATCTGGCAGTTGTACGAGAACCTTGACTGGACACGAGAAGTCAGTTTTAGCGATCGCTTTAAGTTAGGACTTGAAATGGATTGTCTCAGGCAGTCTCGATACAACGATACGTGTATGGAATTTCCAATCTGGCAGTTGTACGAGAACCTTGACTGGACACGAGAATTGAGTTGGAGCGATCGCTTTAAGTTAGGACTTGAAATGGATTGTCTCAGGCAGTGTCGATACAACGATACGTGTATGGAATTTCCAATCTGGCAGTTGTACGAGAACCTTGACTGGACACGAGAATTGAGTTGGAGCGATCGCTTTAAGTTAGGACTTGAAATGGATTGTCTCAGGCAGTGGAGATACAACGATACGTGTATGGAATTTCCAATCTGGCAGTTGTACGAGAACCTTGACTGGACACGAGAAGGAAGTTGGAGCGATCGCTTTAAGTTAGGACTTGAAATGGATTGTCTCAGGCAGTGTCGATACAACGATACGTGTATGGAATTTCCAATCTGGCAGTTGTACGAGAACCTTGACTGGACACGAGAAGTCAGTTAGAGCGATCGCTTTAAGTTAGGACTTGAAATGGATTGTCTCAGGCAGTGGAGATACAACGATACGTGTATGGAATTTCCAATCTGGCAGTTGTACGAGAACCTTGACTGGACACGAGAATTGAGTTGGAGCGATCGCTTTAAGTTAGGACTTGAAATGGATTGTCTCAGGCAGTCTCGATACAACGATACGTGTATGGAATTTCCAATCTGGCAGTTGTACGAGAACCTTGACTGGACACGAGAAGGAAGTTGGAGCGATCGCTTTAAGTTAGGACTTGAAATGGATTGTCTCAGGCAGTGGAGATACAACGATACGTGTATGGAATTTCCAATCTGGCAGTTGTACGAGAACCTTGACTGGACACGAGAAGTCAGTTGGAGCGATCGCTTTAAGTTAGGACTTGAAATGGATTGTCTCAGGCAGTGTCGATAGATACAACGATACGTGTATGGAATTTCCAATCTGGCAGTTGTACGAGAACCTTGACTGGACACGAGAAGTCAGTTTTAGCGATCGCTTTAAGTTAGGACTTGAAATGGATTGTCTCAGGCAGTGGAGATACAACGATACGTGTATGGAATTTCCAATCTGGCAGTTGTACGAGAACCTTGACTGGACACGAGAATTGAGTTGGAGCGATCGCTTTAAGTTAGGACTTGAAATGGATTGTCTCAGGCAGTAGAGATACAACGATACGTGTATGGAATTTCCAATCTGGCAGTTGTACGAGAACCTTGACTGGACACGAGAATTGAGTTGGAGCGATCGCTTTAAGTTAGGACTTGAAATGGAAAGTCTCAGGCAGTGGAGATACAACGATACGTGTATGGAATTTCCAATCTGGCAGTTGTACGAGAACCTTGACTGGACACGAGAATTGAGTTGGAGCGATCGCTTTAAGTTAGGACTTGAAATGGATTGTCTCAGGCAGTGGAGATACAACGATACGTGTATGGAATTTCCAATCTGGCAGTTGTACGAGAACCTTGACTGGACACGAGAATTGAGTTGGAGCGATCGCTTTAAGTTAGGACTTGAAATGGATTGTCTCAGGCAGTGTCGATACAACGATACGTGTATGGAATTTCCAATCTGGCAGTTG
>CAMPDV010007329.1:0-14819 GCA_946699065.1 Loxodes magnus
AAACTGAAATAAACTCTTTCTTTCTTACTTTTCTTCTTCACTTTACTTTTAAAACTAACTACTTACTCTTTATTACTCTAATCTTATCAAAGTTCAAAACTTAAAAACTGAAATAAACTCTTTCTTACTTTTCTTCTTCACTTTACTTTTAAAACTAACTACTTACTCTTTATTACTCTAATCTTATCAAAGTTCAAAACTTAAAAACTGAAATAAACTCTTTCTTTCTTACTTTTCTTCTTCACTTTACTTTTAAAACTACCTACTTACTCTTTATAACTTATCAAAGTTCAAAACTTAAAAACTGAAATTACTCTTTCTTTCTTACTTTTCTTCTTCACTTTACTTTTAAAACTAACTACTTACTCTTTATTACTCTAATCTTATCAAAGTTCAAAACTTAAAAACTGAAATAAACTCTTTTTTTCTTACTTTTCTTCTTCACTTTACTTTTAAAACTAACTACTTACTCTTTATTACTCTAATCTTATCAAAGTTGAAAACTTAAAAACTGAAATAAACTCTTTCTTTCTTACTTTTCTTCTTCACTTTACTTTTAAAACTAACTACTTACTCTTTATAACTTATCAAAGTTCAAAACTTAAAAACTGAAATAAACTCTTTCTTTCTTACTTTTCTTCTTCACTTTACTTTTAAAACTAACTACTTACTCTTTAATACTCTAATCTTATCAAAGTTCAACACTTAAAAACTGAAATAAACTCTTTCTTACTTTTCTTCTTCACTTTACTTTTAAAACTAACTACTTACTCTTTATTACTCTAATCTTATCAAAGTTCAAAACTTAAAAACTGAAATAAACTCTTTCTTTCTTACTTTTCTTCTTCACTTTACTTTTAAAACTAACTACTTACTCTTTATAACTTATCAAAGTTCAAAACTTAAAAACTGAAATAAACTCTTTCTTTCTTACTTTTCTTCTTCACTTTACTTTTAAAACTAACTACTTACTCTTTATTACTCTAATCTTATCAAAGTTGAAAACTTAAAAACTGAAATAAACTCTTTTTTTCTTACTTTTCTTCTTCACTTTACTTTTAAAACTAACTACTTACTCTTTAATACTCTAATCTTATCAAAGTTCAACACTTAAAAACTGAAATAAACTCTTTCTTACTTTTCTTCTTCACTTTACTTTTAAAACTAACTACTTACTCTTTATTACTCTAATCTTATCAAAGTTCAAAACTTAAAAACTGAAATAAACTCTTTCTTTCTTACTTTTCTTCTTCACTTTACTTTTAAAACTAACTACTTACTCTTTATAACTTATCAAAGTTCAAAACTTAAAAACTGAAATAAACTCTTTCTTTCTTACTTTTCTTCTTCACTTTACTTTTAAAACTAACTACTTACTCTTTATTACTCTAATCTTATCAAAGTTCAAAACTTAAAAACTGAAATAAACTCTTTCTTACTTTTCTTCTTCACTTTACTTTTAAAACTAACTACTTACTCTTTATTACTCTAATCTTATCAAAGTTCAAAACTTAAAAACTGAAATAAACTCTTTCTTTCTTACTTTTCTTCTTCACTTTACTTTTAAAACTAACTACTTACTCTTTTTAACTTATCAAAGTTCAAAACTTAAAAACTGAAATTACTCTTTCTTTCTTACTTTTCTTCTTCACTTTACTTTTAAAACTAACTACTTACTCTTTATAACTTATCAAAGTTCAAAACTTAAAAACTGAAATAAACTCTTTCTTACTTTTCTTCTTCACTTTACTTTTAAAACTAACTACTTACTCTTTATTACTCTAATCTTATCAAAGTTCAACACTTAAAAACTGAAATAAACTCTTTCTTTCTTACTTTTCTTCTTCACTTTACTTTTAAAACTAACTACTTACTCTTTATTACTCTAATCTTATCAAAGTTCAAAACTTAAAAACAGAAATTACACTTTCTTTCTTACTTTTCTTCTTCACTTTACTTTTAAAACTAACTACTTACTCTTTATAACTTATCAAAGTTCAAAACTTAAAAACTGAAATTACTCTTTTTTTCTTACTTTTCTTCTTCACTTTACTTTTAAAACTAACTACTTACTCTTTATTACTCTAATCTTATCAAAGTTCAAAACTTAAAAACTGAAATAAACTCTTTCTTTCTTACTTTTCTTCTTCACTTTACTTTTAAAACTACCTACTTACTCTTTATAACTTATCAAAGTTCAAAACTTAAAAACTGAAATAAACTCTTTCTTTCTTACTTTTCTTCTTCACTTTACTTTTAAAACTAACTACTTACTCTTTATTTCTCTAATCTTATCAAAGTTCAAAACTTAAAAGCTGAAATAAACTCTTTCTTTCTTACTTTTCTTCTTCACTTTACTTTTAAAACTACCTACTTACTCTTTATAACTTATCAAAGTTCAAAACTTAAAAACTGAAATTACTCTTTTTTTCTTACTTTTCTTCTTCACTTTACTTTTAAAACTAACTACTTACTCTTTATAACTTATCAAAGTTCAAAACTTAAAAACTGAAATTACTCTTTTTTTCTTACTTTTCTTCTTCACTTTACTTTTAAAACTAACTACTTACTCTTTATTACTCTAATCTTATCAAAGTTGAAAACTTAAAAACTGAAATAAACTCTTTTTTTCTTACTTTTCTTCTTCACTTTACTTTTAAAACTACCTACTTACTCTTTATAACTTATCAAAGTTCAAAACTTAAAAACTGAAATTACTCTTTTTTTCTTACTTTTCTTCTTCACTTTACTTTTAAAACTAACTACTTACTCTTTATTACTCTAATCTTATCAAAGTTCAAAACTTAAAAACTGAAATAAACTCTTTTTTTCTTACTTTTCTTCTTCACTTTACTTTTAAAACTAACTACTTACTCTTTATTACTCTAATCTTATCAAAGTTCAACACTTAAAAACTGAAATAAACTCTTTCTTACTTTTCTTCTTCACTTTACTTTTAAAACTAACTACTTACTCTTTTTAACTTATCAAAGTTCAAAACTTAAAAACTGAAATTACTCTTTTTTTCTTACTTTTCTTCTTCACTTTACTTTTAAAACTAACTACTTACTCTTTATAACTTATCAAAGTTCAAAACTTAAAAACTGAAATAAACTCTTTCTTTCTTACTTTTCTTCTTCACTTTACTTTTAAAACTAACTACTTACTCTTTATTACTCTAATCTTATCAAAGTTCAAAACTTAAAAACTGAAATAAACTCTTTCTTACTTTTCTTCTTCACTTTACTTTTAAAACTAACTACTTACTCTTTATTACTCTAATCTTATCAAAGTTCAAAACTTAAAAACTGAAATAAACTCTTTCTTTCTTACTTTTCTTCTTCACTTTACTTTTAAAACTAACTACTTACTCTTTATTACTCTAATCTTATCAAAGTTCAACACTTAAAAACTGAAATAAACTCTTTCTTTCTTACTTTTCTTCTTCACTTTACTTTTAAAACTAACTACTTACTCTTTATAACTTATCAAAGTTCAAAACTTAAAAACTGAAATAAACTCTTTCTTACTTTTCTTCTTCACTTTACTTTTAAAACTAACTACTTACTCTTTATTACTCTAATCTTATCAAAGTTCAAAACTTAAAAACTGAAATTACTCTTTCTTTCTTACTTTTCTTCTTCACTTTACTTTTAAAACTAACTACTTACTCTTTATTACTCTAATCTTATCAAAGTTCAAAACTGAAAAACTGAAATAAACTCTTTCTTTCTTACTTTTCTTCTTCACTTTACTTTTAAAACTAACTACTTACTCTTTATTACTTATCAAAGTTCAAAACTTAAAAACTGAAATAAACTCTTTCTTTCTTACTTTTCTTCTTCACTTTACTTTTAAAACTAACTACTTACTCTTTTTAACTTATCAAAGTTCAAAACTTAAAAACTGAAATTACTCTTTTTTTCTTACTTTTCTTCTTCACTTTACTTTTAAAACTAACTACTTACTCTTTATTACTCTAATCTTATCAAAGTTGAAAACTTAAAAACTGAAATAAACTCTTTTTTTCTTACTTTTCTTCTTCACTTTACTTTTAAAACTACCTACTTACTCTTTATAACTTATCAAAGTTCAAAACTTAAAAACTGAAATTACTCTTTTTTTCTTACTTTTCTTCTTCACTTTACTTTTAAAACTAACTACTTACTCTTTATTACTCTAATCTTATCAAAGTTCAACACTTAAAAACTGAAATAAACTCTTTCTTTCTTTTCTTCTTCACTTTACTTTTAAAACTAACTACTTACTCTTTATTACTCTAATCTTATCAAAGTTCAAAACTTAAAAACTGAAATAAACTCTTTCTTTCTACTTTTCTTCTTCACTTTACTTTTAAAACTAACTACTTACTCTTTATTTCTCTAATCTTATCAAAGTTCAACACTTAAAAACTGAAATAAACTCTTTCTTTCTTACTTTTCTTCTTCACTTTACTTTTAAAACTAACTACTTACTCTTTATTACTTATCAAAGTTCAAAACTTAAAAACTGAAATTACTCTTTTTTTCTTACTTTTCTTCTTCACTTTACTTTTAAAACTAACTACTTACTCTTTATTACTCTAATCTTATCAAAGTTGAAAACTTAAAAACTGAAATAAACTCTTTCTTTCTTACTTTTCTTCTTCACTTTACTTTTAAAACTAACTACTTACTCTTTTTAACTTATCAAAGTTCAAAACTTAAAAACTGAAATTACTCTTTCTTTCTTACTTTTCTTCTTCACTTTACTTTTAAAACTAACTACTTACTCTTTATAACTTATCAAAGTTCAAAACTTAAAAACTGAAATAAACTCTTTCTTACTTTTCTTCTTCACTTTACTTTTAAAACTAACTACTTACTCTTTATTACTCTAATCTTATCAAAGTTCAACACTTAAAAACTGAAATAAACTCTTTCTTTCTTACTTTTCTTCTTCACTTTACTTTTAAAACTAACTACTTACTCTTTATTACTCTAATCTTATCAAAGTTCAAAACTTAAAAACAGAAATTACACTTTCTTTCTTACTTTTCTTCTTCACTTTACTTTTAAAACTAACTACTTACTCTTTATAACTTATCAAAGTTCAAAACTTAAAAACTGAAATTACTCTTTCTTTCTTACTTTTCTTCTTCACTTTACTTTTAAAACTACCTACTTACTCTTTATTACTCTAATCTTATCAAAGTTCAAAACTTAAAAACTGAAATAAACTCTTTCTTTCTTACTTTTCTTCTTCACTTTACTTTTAAAACTACCTACTTACTCTTTATAACTTATCAAAGTTCAAAACTTAAAAACTGAAATAAACTCTTTCTTACTTTTCTTCTTCACTTTACTTTTAAAACTAACTACTTACTCTTTATTTCTCTAATCTTATCAAAGTTCAAAACTTAAAAGCTGAAATAAACTCTTTCTTTATTACTTTTCTTCTTCACTTTACTTTTAAAACTACCTACTTACTCTTTATAACTTATCAAAGTTCAAAACTTAAAAGCTGAAATAAACTCTTTCTTTATTACTTTTCTTCTTCACTTTACTTTTAAAACTACCTACTTACTCTTTATAACTTATCAAAGTTCAAAACTTAAAAACTGAAATTACTCTTTTTTTCTTACTTTTCTTCTTCACTTTACTTTTAAAACTAACTACTTACTCTTTATTACTCTAATCTTATCAAAGTTGAAAACTTAAAAACTGAAATAAACTCTTTTTTTCTTACTTTTCTTCTTCACTTTACTTTTAAAACTACCTACTTACTCTTTATAACTTATCAAAGTTCAAAACTTAAAAACTGAAATTACTCTTTTTTTCTTACTTTTCTTCTTCACTTTACTTTTAAAACTAACTACTTACTCTTTATTACTCTAATCTTATCAAAGTTCAAAACTTAAAAACTGAAATAAACTCTTTTTTTCTTACTTTTCTTCTTCACTTTACTTTTAAAACTAACTACTTACTCTTTATTACTCTAATCTTATCAAAGTTCAACACTTAAAAACTGAAATAAACTCTTTCTTTCTTACTTTTCTTCTTCACTTTACTTTTAAAACTAACTACTTACTCTTTTTAACTTATCAAAGTTCAAAACTTAAAAACTGAAATTACTCTTTTTTTCTTACTTTTCTTCTTCACTTTACTTTTAAAACTAACTACTTACTCTTTATTACTTATCAAAGTTCAAAACTTAAAAACTGAAATAAACTCTTTCTTTCTTACTTTTCTTCTTCACTTTACTTTTAAAACTAACTACTTACTCTTTATTACTCTAATCTTATCAAAGTTCAAAACTTAAAAACTGAAATAAACTCTTTCTTACTTTTCTTCTTCACTTTACTTTTAAAACTAACTACTTACTCTTTATTACTCTAATCTTATCAAAGTTCAACACTTAAAAACTGAAATAAACTCTTTCTTTCTTACTTTTCTTCTTCACTTTACTTTTAAAACTAACTACTTACTCTTTTTAACTTATCAAAGTTCAAAACTTAAAAACTGAAATTACTCTTTTTTTCTTACTTTTCTTCTTCACTTTACTTTTAAAACTAACTACTTACTCTTTATAACTTATCAAAGTTCAAAACTTAAAAACTGAAATAAACTCTTTCTTTCTTACTTTTCTTCTTCACTTTACTTTTAAAACTAACTACTTACTCTTTATTACTCTAATCTTATCAAAGTTCAAAACTTAAAAACTGAAATAAACTCTTTCTTACTTTTCTTCTTCACTTTACTTTTAAAACTAACTACTTACTCTTTATTACTCTAATCTTATCAAAGTTCAAAACTTAAAAACTGAAATAAACTCTTTCTTTCTTACTTTTCTTCTTCACTTTACTTTTAAAACTAACTACTTACTCTTTATTACTCTAATCTTATCAAAGTTCAACACTTAAAAACTGAAATAAACTCTTTCTTTCTTACTTTTCTTCTTCACTTTACTTTTAAAACTAACTACTTACTCTTTATAACTTATCAAAGTTCAAAACTTAAAAACTGAAATAAACTCTTTCTTACTTTTCTTCTTCACTTTACTTTTAAAACTAACTACTTACTCTTTATTACTCTAATCTTATCAAAGTTCAAAACTTAAAAACTGAAATAAACTCTTTCTTTCTTACTTTTCTTCTTCACTTTACTTTTAAAACAAACTACTTACTCTTTATTTCTCTAATCTTATCAAAGTTCAAAACTTAAAAGCTGAAATAAACTCTTTCTTTCTTACTTTTCTTCTTCACTTTACTTTTAAAACTACCTACTTACTCTTTATAACTTATCAAAGTTCAAAACTTAAAAACTGAAATTACTCTTTTTTTCTTACTTTTCTTCTTCACTTTACTTTTAAAACTAACTACTTACTCTTTATAACTTATCAAAGTTCAAAACTTAAAAACTGAAATTACTCTTTTTTTCTTACTTTTCTTCTTCACTTTACTTTTAAAACTAACTACTTACTCTTTATTACTCTAATCTTATCAAAGTTGAAAACTTAAAAACTGAAATAAACTCTTTTTTTCTTACTTTTCTTCTTCACTTTACTTTTAAAACTACCTACTTACTCTTTATAACTTATCAAAGTTCAAAACTTAAAAACTGAAATTACTCTTTTTTTCTTACTTTTCTTCTTCACTTTACTTTTAAAACTAACTACTTACTCTTTATTACTCTAATCTTATCAAAGTTCAAAACTGAAAAACTGAAATAAACTCTTTCTTTCTTACTTTTCTTCTTCACTTTACTTTTAAAACTACCTACTTACTCTTTATAACTTATCAAAGTTCAAAACTTAAAAACTGAAATAAACTCTTTCTTACTTTTCTTCTTCACTTTACTTTTAAAACTAACTACTTACTCTTTATTACTCTAATCTTATCAAAGTTCAAAACTTAAAAACTGAAATAAACTCTTTCTTTCTTACTTTTCTTCTTCACTTTACTTTTAAAACAAACTACTTACTCTTTATTTCTCTAATCTTATCAAAGTTCAAAACTTAAAAGCTGAAATAAACTCTTTCTTTCTTACTTTTCTTCTTCACTTTACTTTTAAAACTACCTACTTACTCTTTATAACTTATCAAAGTTCAAAACTTAAAAACTGAAATTACTCTTTTTTTCTTACTTTTCTTCTTCACTTTACTTTTAAAACTAACTACTTACTCTTTATAACTTATCAAAGTTCAAAACTTAAAAACTGAAATTACTCTTTTTTTCTTACTTTTCTTCTTCACTTTACTTTTAAAACTAACTACTTACTCTTTATTACTCTAATCTTATCAAAGTTGAAAACTTAAAAACTGAAATAAACTCTTTTTTTCTTACTTTTCTTCTTCACTTTACTTTTAAAACTACCTACTTACTCTTTATAACTTATCAAAGTTCAAAACTTAAAAACTGAAATTACTCTTTTTTTCTTACTTTTCTTCTTCACTTTACTTTTAAAACTAACTACTTACTCTTTATTACTCTAATCTTATCAAAGTTCAAAACTGAAAAACTGAAATAAACTCTTTCTTTCTTACTTTTCTTCTTCACTTTACTTTTAAAACTAACTACTTACTCTTTATTACTCTAATCTTATCAAAGTTCAACACTTAAAAACTGAAATAAACTCTTTCTTTCTTACTTTTCTTCTTCACTTTACTTTTAAAACTAACTACTTACTCTTTTTAACTTATCAAAGTTCAAAACTTAAAAACTGAAATTACTCTTTCTTTCTTACTTTTCTTCTTCACTTTACTTTTAAAACTAACTACTTACTCTTTATAACTTATCAAAGTTCAAAACTTAAAAACTGAAATAAACTCTTTCTTTCTTACTTTTCTTCTTCACTTTACTTTTAAAACTAACTACTTACTCTTTATAACTTATCAAAGTTCAAAACTTAAAAACTGAAATAAACTCTTTCTTTCTTACTTTTCTTCTTCACTTTACTTTTAAAACTAACTACTTACTCTTTATTACTCTAATCTTATCAAAGTTCAAAACTTAAAAACTGAAATAAACTCTTTCTTTCTTACTTTTCTTCTTCACTTTACTTTTAAAACTAACTACTTACTCTTTATTACTCTAATCTTATCAAAGTTCAACACTTAAAAACTGAAATAAACTCTTTCTTTCTTACTTTTCTTCTTCACTTTACTTTTAAAACTAACTACTTACTCTTTATAACTTATCAAAGTTCAAAACTTAAAAACTGAAATAAACTCTTTCTTACTTTTCTTCTTCACTTTACTTTTAAAACTAACTACTTACTCTTTATTACTCTAATCTTATCAAAGTTCAAAACTTAAAAACTGAAATAAACTCTTTCTTTCTTACTTTTCTTCTTCACTTTACTTTTAAAACTAACTACTTACTCTTTATAACTTATCAAAGTTCAAAACTTAAAAACTGAAATAAACTCTTTCTTTCTTACTTTTCTTCTTCACTTTACTTTTAAAACTAACTACTTACTCTTTATTACTCTAATCTTATCAAAGTTCAAAACTTAAAAACTGAAATAAACTCTTTCTTACTTTTCTTCTTCACTTTATTTTTAAAACTAACTACTTACTCTTTATTACTCTAATCTTATCAAAGTTCAAAACTTAAAAACTGAAATAAACTCTTTCTTTCTTACTTTTCTTCTTCACTTTACTTTTAAAACTAACTACTTACTCTTTTTAACTTATCAAAGTTCAAAACTTAAAAACTGAAATTACTCTTTCTTTCTTACTTTTCTTCTTCACTTTACTTTTAAAACTAACTACTTACTCTTTATTACTCTAATCTTATCAAAGTTCAAAACTTAAAAACTGAAATTACTCTTTCTTTCTTACTTTTCTTCTTCACTTTACTTTTAAAACTAACTACTTACTCTTTATAACTTATCAAAGTTCAAAACTTAAAAACTGAAATAAACTCTTTCTTTCTTACTTTTCTTCTTCACTTTACTTTTAAAACTAACTACTTACTCTTTATTACTCTAATCTTATCAAAGTTCAACACTTAAAAACTGAAATAAACTCTTTCTTTCTTACTTTTCTTCTTCACTTTACTTTTAAAACTAACTACTTACTCTTTATTACTCTAATCTTATCAAAGTTCAACACTTAAAAACTGAAATAAACTCTTTCTTTCTTACTTTTCTTCTTCACTTTACTTTTAAAACTAACTACTTACTCTTTATAACTTATCAAAGTTCAAAACTTAAAAACTGAAATAAACTCTTTCTTACTTTTCTTCTTCACTTTACTTTTAAAACTAACTACTTACTCTTTATTACTCTAATCTTATCAAAGTTCAAAACTTAAAAACTGAAATAAACTCTTTCTTTCTTACTTTTCTTCTTCACTTTACTTTTAAAACTAAATACTTACTCTTTATTTCTCTAATCTTATCAAAGTTCAACACTTAAAAACTGAAATAAACTCTTTCTTTCTTACTTTTCTTCTTCACTTTACTTTTAAAACTACCTACTTACTCTTTATAACTTATCAAAGTTCAAAACTTAAAAACTGAAATTACTCTTTTTTTCTTACTTTTCTTCTTCACTTTACTTTTAAAACTAACTACTTACTCTTTATTACTCTAATCTTATCAAAGTTCAAAACTTAAAAACTGAAATAAACTCTTTTTTTCTTACTTTTCTTCTTCACTTTACTTTTAAAACTAACTACTTACTCTTTATTACTTATCAAAGTTCAAAACTTAAAAACTGAAATTACTCTTTCTTTCTTACTTTTCTTCTTCACTTTACTTTTAAAACTAACTACTTACTCTTTATAACTTATCAAAGTTCAAAACTTAAAAACTGAAATTACTCTTTTTTTCTTACTTTTCTTCTTCACTTTACTTTTAAAACTAACTACTTACTCTTTATAACTTATCAAAGTTCAAAAGATAAAAACTGAAATAAACTCTTTTTTTCTTACTTTTCTTCTTCACTTTACTTTTAAAACTAACTACTTACTCTTTATTACTCTAATCTTATCAAAGTTGAAAACTTAAAAACAGAAATTACACTTTCTTTCTTACTTTTCTTCTTCACTTTACTTTTAAAACTAACTACTTACTCTTTATAACTTATCAAAGTTCAAAACTTAAAAACTGAAATTACTCTTTTTTTCTTACTTTTCTTCTTCACTTTACTTTTAAAACTAACTACTTACTCTTTATTACTCTAATCTTATCAAAGTTCAAAACTTAAAAACTGAAATAAACTCTTTCTTTCTTACTTTTCTTCTTCACTTTACTTTTAAAACTACCTACTTACTCTTTATAACTTATCAAAGTTCAAAACTTAAAAACTGAAATAAACTCTTTCTTTCTTACTTTTCTTCTTCACTTTACTTTTAAAACTAACTACTTACTCTTTTTAACTTATCAAAGTTCAAAACTTAAAAACTGAAATTACTCTTTTTTTCTTACTTTTCTTCTTCACTTTACTTTTAAAACTAACTACTTACTCTTTATAACTTATCAAAGTTCAAAACTTAAAAACTGAAATAAACTCTTTCTTTCTTACTTTTCTTCTTCACTTTACTTTTAAAACTAACTACTTACTCTTTATTACTCTAATCTTATCAAAGTTCAAAACTTAAAAACTGAAATAAACTCTTTCTTACTTTTCTTCTTCACTTTACTTTTAAAACTAACTACTTACTCTTTATTACTCTAATCTTATCAAAGTTCAAAACTTAAAAACTGAAATAAACTCTTTCTTTCTTACTTTTCTTCTTCACTTTACTTTTAAAACTAACTACTTACTCTTTATTACTCTAATCTTATCAAAGTTCAAAACTTAAAAACTGAAATAAACTCTTTCTTTCTTACTTTTCTTCTTCACTTTACTTTTAAAACTACCTACTTACTCTTTATAACTTATCAAAGTTCAAAACTTAAAAACTGAAATAAACTCTTTCTTTCTTACTTTTCTTCTTCACTTTACTTTTAAAACTAACTACTTACTCTTTATTACTCTAATCTTATCAAAGTTCAAAACTTAAAAACTGAAATAAACTCTTTTTTTCTTACTTTTCTTCTTCACTTTACTTTTAAAACTAACTACTTACTCTTTATTACTTATCAAAGTTCAAAACTTAAAAACTGAAATTACTCTTTCTTTCTTACTTTTCTTCTTCACTTTACTTTTAAAACTAACTACTTACTCTTTATAACTTATCAAAGTTCAAAACTTAAAAACTGAAATTACTCTTTTTTTCTTACTTTTCTTCTTCACTTTACTTTTAAAACTAACTACTTACTCTTTATAACTTATCAAAGTTCAAAAGATAAAAACTGAAATAAACTCTTTTTTTCTTACTTTTCTTCTTCACTTTACTTTTAAAACTAACTACTTACTCTTTATTACTCTAATCTTATCAAAGTTCAAAACTTAAAAACAGAAATTACACTTTCTTTCTTACTTTTCTTCTTCACTTTACTTTTAAAACTACCTACTTACTCTTTATAACTTATCAAAGTTCAAAACTTAAAAACTGAAATTACTCTTTTTTTCTTACTTTTCTTCTTCACTTTACTTTTAAAACTAACTACTTACTCTTTATTACTCTAATCTTATCAAAGTTCAAAACTGAAAAACTGAAATAAACTCTTTCTTTCTTACTTTTCTTCTTCACTTTACTTTTAAAACTAACTACTTACTCTTTATTACTCTAATCTTATCAAAGTTCAACACTTAAAAACTGAAATAAACTCTTTCTTTCTTACTTTTCTTCTTCACTTTACTTTTAAAACTAACTACTTACTCTTTTTAACTTATCAAAGTTCAAAACTTAAAAACTGAAATTACTCTTTCTTTCTTACTTTTCTTCTTCACTTTACTTTTAAAACTAACTACTTACTCTTTATAACTTATCAAAGTTCAAAACTTAAAAACTGAAATAAACTCTTTCTTTCTTACTTTTCTTCTTCACTTTACTTTTAAAACTAACTACTTACTCTTTATAACTTATCAAAGTTCAAAACTTAAAAACTGAAATAAACTCTTTCTTTCTTACTTTTCTTCTTCACTTTACTTTTAAAACTAACTACTTACTCTTTATTACTCTAATCTTATCAAAGTTCAAAACTTAAAAACTGAAATAAACTCTTTCTTTCTTACTTTTCTTCTTCACTTTACTTTTAAAACTAACTACTTACTCTTTATTACTCTAATCTTATCAAAGTTCAACACTTAAAAACTGAAATAAACTCTTTCTTTCTTACTTTTCTTCTTCACTTTACTTTTAAAACTAACTACTTACTCTTTATAACTTATCAAAGTTCAAAACTTAAAAACTGAAATAAACTCTTTCTTACTTTTCTTCTTCACTTTACTTTTAAAACTAACTACTTACTCTTTATTACTCTAATCTTATCAAAGTTCAAAACTTAAAAACTGAAATAAACTCTTTCTTTCTTACTTTTCTTCTTCACTTTACTTTTAAAACTAACTACTTACTCTTTATAACTTATCAAAGTTCAAAACTTAAAAACTGAAATAAACTCTTTCTTACTTTTCTTCTTCACTTTACTTTTAAAACTAACTACTTACTCTTTATTACTCTAATCTTATCAAAGTTCAAAACTTAAAAACTGAAATAAACTCTTTCTTACTTTTCTTCTTCACTTTACTTTTAAAACTAACTACTTACTCTTTATTACTCTAATCTTATCAAAGTTCAAAACTTAAAAACTGAAATAAACTCTTTCTTTCTTACTTTTCTTCTTCACTTTACTTTTAAAACTAACTACTTACTCTTTTTAACTTATCAAAGTTCAAAACTTAAAAACTGAAATTACTCTTTCTTTCTTACTTTTCTTCTTCACTTTACTTTTAAAACTAACTACTTACTCTTTATTACTCTAATCTTATCAAAGTTCAAAACTTAAAAACTGAAATTACTCTTTCTTTCTTACTTTTCTTCTTCACTTTACTTTTAAAACTAACTACTTACTCTTTATAACTTATCAAAGTTCAAAACTTAAAAACTGAAATAAACTCTTTCTTTCTTACTTTTCTTCTTCACTTTACTTTTAAAACTAACTACTTACTCTTTATTACTCTAATCTTATCAAAGTTCAACACTTAAAAACTGAAATAAACTCTTTCTTTCTTACTTTTCTTCTTCACTTTACTTTTAAAACTAACTACTTACTCTTTATTACTCTAATCTTATCAAAGTTCAACACTTAAAAACTGAAATAAACTCTTTCTTTCTTACTTTTCTTCTTCACTTTACTTTTAAAACTAACTACTTACTCTTTATAACTTATCAAAGTTCAAAACTTAAAAACTGAAATAAACTCTTTCTTACTTTTCTTCTTCACTTTACTTTTAAAACTAACTACTTACTCTTTATTACTCTAATCTTATCAAAGTTCAAAACTTAAAAACTGAAATAAACTCTTTCTTTCTTACTTTTCTTCTTCACTTTACTTTTAAAACTAACTACTTACTCTTTATTACTCTAATCTTATCAAAGTTCAACACTTAAAAACTGAAATAAACTCTTTCTTTCTTACTTTTCTTCTTCACTTTACTTTTAAAACTAACTACTTACTCTTTATAACTTATCAAAGTTCAAAACTTAAAAACTGAAATTACTCTTTCTTTCTTACTTTTCTTCTTCACTTTACTTTTAAAACTAACTACTTACTCTTTATTACTCTAATCTTATCAAAGTTCAAAACTTAAAAACTGAAATAAACTCTTTTTTTCTTACTTTTCTTCTTCACTTTACTTTTAAAACTAACTACTTACTCTTTATTACTTATCAAAGTTCAAAACTTAAAAACTGAAATTACTCTTTCTTTCTTACTTTTCTTCTTC
>CAMPDV010007330.1:0-14493 GCA_946699065.1 Loxodes magnus
AGAATTTCAGTTTTAAGGAGTATTCTTTTAGAAGTTATAAGTATTTAGAAAAGTGAAGAAGTAAAGTAAGAAAAGAAGATAGAATTTCAGTTTTAAGGAGTATGCTTTGAGAAGTTATAAGTATTTAGAAAAGTGAAGAAGTAAAGTAAGAAAAGAAGATAGAATTTCAGTTTTAAGGAGTATGCTTTGAGAAGTAATAAGTATTTAGAAAAGTGAAGAAGTAAAGTAAGAAAAGAAGATAGAATTTCAGTTTTAAGGAGTATTCTTTGAGAAGTAATAAGTATTTTGAAAGTGAAGAAGTAAAGTAAGAAAAGAAGATAGAATTTCAGTTTTAAGGAGTATTCTTTTAGAAGTAATAAGTATTAAAAAAAGTGAAGAAGTAAAGTAAGAAAAGAAGATAGAATTTCAGTTTTAAGGAGTATGCTTTGAGAAGTTATAAGTATTTAGAAAAGTGAAGAAGTAAAGTAAGAAAAGAAGATAGAATTTCAGTTTTAAGGAGTATGCTTTGAGAAGTAATAAGTATTTAGAAAAGTGAAGAAGTAAAGTAAGAAAAGAAGATAGAATTTCAGTTTTAAGGAGTATTCTTTGAGAAGTAATAAGTATTTTGAAAGTGAAGAAGTAAAGTAAGAAAAGAATATCTAATGATAAGTTTGCGTAGCAAGCACTAAAATATAAGTTAGAATATCCAAAATGTTAATAATAATGTCACAATTAAGAATCTGTATTCGGTTTGTATAGATATGCTTGTAGATGAAAGTTAACCTATAGAAAAGTGAAGAAGTGAAGTAAGAAAAGAAGAAGGAATTTCAGTTTTAAGGAGTATGCTTTGAGAAGTAATAAGTATTTAGAAAAGTGAAGAAGTAAAGTAAGAAAAGAAGATAGAATTTCAGTTTTAAGGAGTATTCTTTGAGAAGTAATAAGTATTTTGAAAGTGAAGAAGTAAAGTAAGAAAAGAAGATAGAATTTCAGTTTTAAGGAGTATTCTTTTAGAAGTAATAAGTATTAAAAAAAGTGAAGAAGTAAAGTAAGAAAAGAAGATAGAATTTCAGTTTTAAGGAGTATGCTTTGAGAAGTTATAAGTATTTAGAAAAGTGAAGAAGTAAAGTAAGAAAAGAAGATAGAATTTCAGTTTTAAGGAGTATTCTTTGAGAAGTAATAAGTATTTTGAAAGTGAAGAAGTAAAGTAAGAAAAGAATATCTAATGATAAGTTTGCGTAGCAAGCACTAAAATATAAGTTAGAATATCCAAAATGTTAATAATAATGTCACAATTACGAATCTGTATTCGGTTTGTATAGATATGCTTGTAGATGAAAGTTAACCTATAGAAAAGTGAAGAAGTGAAGTAAGAAAAGAAGAAGGAATTTCAGTTTTAAGGAGTATGCTTTGAGAAGTAATAAGTATTTAGAAAAGTGAAGAAGTAAAGTAAGAAAAGAAGATAGAATTTCAGTTTTAAGGAGTATTCTTTGAGAAGTAATAAGTATTTTGAAAGTGAAGAAGTAAAGTAAGAAAAGAAGATAGAATTTCAGTTTTAAGGAGTATTCTTTTAGAAGTAATAAGTATTAAAAAAAGTGAAGAAGTAAAGTAAGAAAAGAAGATAGAATTTCAGTTTTAAGGAGTATGCTTTGAGAAGTTATAAGTATTTAGAAAAGTGAAGAAGTAAAGTAAGAAAAGAAGATAGAATTTCAGTTTTAAGGAGTATTCTTTGAGAAGTAATAAGTATTTTGAAAGTGAAGAAGTAAAGTAAGAAAAGAAGATAGAATTTCAGTTTTAAGGAGTATGCTTTGAGAAGTTATAAGTATTTAGAAAAGTGAAGAAGTAAAGTAAGAAAAGAATATCTAATGATAAGTTTGCGTAGCAAGCACTAAAATATAAGTTAGAATATCCAAAATGTTAATAATAATGTCACAATTAAGAATCTGTATTCGGTTTGTATAGATATGCTTGTAGATGAAAGTTAACCTATAGAAAAGTGAAGAAGTGAAGTAAGAAAAGAAGAAGGAATTTCAGTTTTAAGGAGTATGCTTTGAGAAGTAATAAGTATTTAGAAAAGTGAAGAAGTAAAGTAAGAAAAGAAGATAGAATTTCAGTTTTAAGGAGTATTCTTTGAGAAGTAATAAGTATTTTGAAAGTGAAGAAGTAAAGTAAGAAAAGAAGATAGAATTTCAGTTTTAAGGAGTATTCTTTTAGAAGTAATAAGTATTAAAAAAAGTGAAGAAGTAAAGTAAGAAAAGAAGATAGAATTTCAGTTTTAAGGAGTATTCTTTGAGAAGTAATAAGTATTTTGAAAGTGAAGAAGTAAAGTAAGAAAAGAATATCTAATGATAAGTTTGCGTAGCAAGCACTAAAATATAAGTTAGAATATCCAAAATGTTAATAATAATGTCACAATTACGAATCTGTATTCGGTTTGTATAGATATGCTTGTAGATGAAAGTTAACCTATAGAAAAGTGAAGAAGTGAAGTAAGAAAAGAAGAAGGAATTTCAGTTTTAAGGAGTATGCTTTGAGAAGTAATAAGTATTTAGAAAAGTGAAGAAGTAAAGTAAGAAAAGAAGATAGAATTTCAGTTTTAAGGAGTATTCTTTGAGAAGTAATAAGTATTTTGAAAGTGAAGAAGTAAAGTAAGAAAAGAAGATAGAATTTCAGTTTTAAGGAGTATTCTTTTAGAAGTAATAAGTATTAAAAAAAGTGAAGAAGTAAAGTAAGAAAAGAAGATAGAATTTCAGTTTTAAGGAGTATGCTTTGAGAAGTTATAAGTATTTAGAAAAGTGAAGAAGTAAAGTAAGAAAAGAAGATAGAATTTCAGTTTTAAGGAGTATTCTTTGAGAAGTAATAAGTATTTTGAAAGTGAAGAAGTAAAGTAAGAAAAGAAGATAGAATTTCAGTTTTAAGGAGTATGCTTTGAGAAGTTATAAGTATTTAGAAAAGTGAAGAAGTAAAGTAAGAAAAGAATATCTAATGATAAGTTTGCGTAGCAAGCACTAAAATATAAGTTAGAATATCCAAAATGTTAATAATAATGTCACAATTAAGAATCTGTATTCGGTTTGTATAGATATGCTTGTAGATGAAAGTTAACCTATAGAAAAGTGAAGAAGTGAAGTAAGAAAAGAAGAAGGAATTTCAGTTTTAAGGAGTATGCTTTGAGAAGTAATAAGTATTTAGAAAAGTGAAGAAGTAAAGTAAGAAAAGAAGATAGAATTTCAGTTTTAAGGAGTATTCTTTGAGAAGTAATAAGTATTTTGAAAGTGAAGAAGTAAAGTAAGAAAAGAAGATAGAATTTCAGTTTTAAGGAGTATTCTTTTAGAAGTAATAAGTATTAAAAAAAGTGAAGAAGTAAAGTAAGAAAAGAAGATAGAATTTCAGTTTTAAGGAGTATGCTTTGAGAAGTTATAAGTATTTAGAAAAGTGAAGAAGTAAAGTAAGAAAAGAAGATAGAATTTCAGTTTTAAGGAGTATTCTTTGAGAAGTAATAAGTATTTTGAAAGTGAAGAAGTAAAGTAAGAAAAGAAGATAGAATTTCAGTTTTAAGGAGTATTCTTTTAGAAGTAATAAGTATTAAAAAAAGTGAAGAAGTAAAGTAAGAAAAGAAGATAGAATTTCAGTTTTAAGGAGTATGCTTTGAGAAGTTATAAGTATTTAGAAAAGTGAAGAAGTAAAGTAAGAAAAGAAGATAGAATTTCAGTTTTAAGGAGTATGCTTTGAGAAGTAATAAGTATTTAGAAAAGTGAAGAAGTAAAGTAAGAAAAGAAGATAGAATTTCAGTTTTAAGGAGTATTCTTTGAGAAGTAATAAGTATTTTGAAAGTGAAGAAGTAAAGTAAGAAAAGAATATCTAATGATAAGTTTGCGTAGCAAGCACTAAAATATAAGTTAGAATATCCAAAATGTTAATAATAATGTCACAATTAAGAATCTGTATTCGGTTTGTATAGATATGCTTGTAGATGAAAGTTAACCTATAGAAAAGTGAAGAAGTAAAGTAAGAAAAGAAGATAGAATTTCAGTTTTAAGGAGTATTCTTTTAGAAGTAATAAGTATTAAAAAAAGTGAAGAAGTAAAGTAAGAAAAGAAGATAGAATTTCAGTTTTAAGGAGTATGCTTTGAGAAGTTATAAGTATTTAGAAAAGTGAAGAAGTAAAGTAAGAAAAGAAGATAGAATTTCAGTTTTAAGGAGTATTCTTTGAGAAGTAATAAGTATTTTGAAAGTGAAGAAGTAAAGTAAGAAAAGAAGATAGAATTTCAGTTTTAAGGAGTATGCTTTGAGAAGTTATAAGTATTTAGAAAAGTGAAGAAGTAAAGTAAGAAAAGAATATCTAATGATAAGTTTGCGTAGCAAGCACTAAAATATAAGTTAGAATATCCAAAATGTTAATAATAATGTCACAATTAAGAATCTGTATTCGGTTTGTATAGATATGCTTGTAGATGAAAGTTAACCTATAGAAAAGTGAAGAAGTGAAGTAAGAAAAGAAGAAGGAATTTCAGTTTTAAGGAGTATGCTTTGAGAAGTAATAAGTATTTAGAAAAGTGAAGAAGTAAAGTAAGAAAAGAAGATAGAATTTCAGTTTTAAGGAGTATTCTTTGAGAAGTAATAAGTATTTTGAAAGTGAAGAAGTAAAGTAAGAAAAGAAGATAGAATTTCAGTTTTAAGGAGTATTCTTTTAGAAGTAATAAGTATTAAAAAAAGTGAAGAAGTAAAGTAAGAAAAGAAGATAGAATTTCAGTTTTAAGGAGTATGCTTTGAGAAGTTATAAGTATTTAGAAAAGTGAAGAAGTAAAGTAAGAAAAGAAGATAGAATTTCAGTTTTAAGGAGTATTCTTTGAGAAGTAATAAGTATTTTGAAAGTGAAGAAGTAAAGTAAGAAAAGAAGATAGAATTTCAGTTTTAAGGAGTATTCTTTTAGAAGTAATAAGTATTAAAAAAAGTGAAGAAGTAAAGTAAGAAAAGAAGATAGAATTTCAGTTTTAAGGAGTATGCTTTGAGAAGTTATAAGTATTTAGAAAAGTGAAGAAGTAAAGTAAGAAAAGAAGATAGAATTTCAGTTTTAAGGAGTATGCTTTGAGAAGTAATAAGTATTTAGAAAAGTGAAGAAGTAAAGTAAGAAAAGAAGATAGAATTTCAGTTTTAAGGAGTATTCTTTGAGAAGTAATAAGTATTTTGAAAGTGAAGAAGTAAAGTAAGAAAAGAATATCTAATGATAAGTTTGCGTAGCAAGCACTAAAATATAAGTTAGAATATCCAAAATGTTAATAATAATGTCACAATTAAGAATCTGTATTCGGTTTGTATAGATATGCTTGTAGATGAAAGTTAACCTATAGAAAAGTGAAGAAGTGAAGTAAGAAAAGAAGAAGGAATTTCAGTTTTAAGGAGTATGCTTTGAGAAGTAATAAGTATTTAGAAAAGTGAAGAAGTAAAGTAAGAAAAGAAGATAGAATTTCAGTTTTAAGGAGTATTCTTTGAGAAGTAATAAGTATTTTGAAAGTGAAGAAGTAAAGTAAGAAAAGAAGATAGAATTTCAGTTTTAAGGAGTATTCTTTTAGAAGTAATAAGTATTAAAAAAAGTGAAGAAGTAAAGTAAGAAAAGAAGATAGAATTTCAGTTTTAAGGAGTATGCTTTGAGAAGTTATAAGTATTTAGAAAAGTGAAGAAGTAAAGTAAGAAAAGAAGATAGAATTTCAGTTTTAAGGAGTATTCTTTGAGAAGTAATAAGTATTTTGAAAGTGAAGAAGTAAAGTAAGAAAAGAAGATAGAATTTCAGTTTTAAGGAGTATTCTTTTAGAAGTAATAAGTATTAAAAAAAGTGAAGAAGTAAAGTAAGAAAAGAAGATAGAATTTCAGTTTTAAGGAGTATGCTTTGAGAAGTTATAAGTATTTAGAAAAGTGAAGAAGTAAAGTAAGAAAAGAAGATAGAATTTCAGTTTTAAGGAGTATTCTTTGAGAAGTAATAAGTATTTTGAAAGTGAAGAAGTAAAGTAAGAAAAGAAGATAGAATTTCAGTTTTAAGGAGTTTTCTTTTAGAAGTTATAAGTATTTAGAAAAGTGAAGAAGTAAAGTAAGAAAAGAAGATAGAATTTCAGTTTTAAGGAGTATGCTTTGAGAAGTTATAAGTATTTAGAAAAGTGAAGAAGTAAAGTAAGAAAAGAAGATAGAATTTCAGTTTTAAGGAGTATGCTTTGAGAAGTAATAAGTATTTAGAAAAGTGAAGAAGTAAAGTAAGAAAAGAAGATAGAATTTCAGTTTTAAGGAGTATTCTTTGAGAAGTAATAAGTATTTTGAAAGTGAAGAAGTAAAGTAAGAAAAGAATATCTAATGATAAGTTTGCGTAGCAAGCACTAAAATATAAGTTAGAATATCCAAAATGTTAATAATAATGTCACAATTACGAATCTGTATTCGGTTTGTATAGATATGCTTGTAGATGAAAGTTAACCTATAGAAAAGTGAAGAAGTGAAGTAAGAAAAGAAGAAGGAATTTCAGTTTTAAGGAGTATGCTTTGAGAAGTAATAAGTATTTAGAAAAGTGAAGAAGTAAAGTAAGAAAAGAAGATAGAATTTCAGTTTTAAGGAGTATGCTTTGAGAAGTAATAAGTATTTAGAAAAGTGAAGAAGTAAAGTAAGAAAAGAAGATAGAATTTCAGTTTTAAGGAGTATTCTTTGAGAAGTAATAAGTATTTTGAAAGTGAAGAAGTAAAGTAAGAAAAGAATATCTAATGATAAGTTTGCGTAGCAAGCACTAAAATATAAGTTAGAATATCCAAAATGTTAATAATAATGTCACAATTAAGAATCTGTATTCGGTTTGTATAGATATGCTTGTAGATGAAAGTTAACCTATAGAAAAGTGAAGAAGTGAAGTAAGAAAAGAAGAAGGAATTTCAGTTTTAAGGAGTATGCTTTGAGAAGTAATAAGTATTTAGAAAAGTGAAGAAGTAAAGTAAGAAAAGAAGATAGAATTTCAGTTTTAAGGAGTATTCTTTGAGAAGTAATAAGTATTTTGAAAGTGAAGAAGTAAAGTAAGAAAAGAAGATAGAATTTCAGTTTTAAGGAGTATTCTTTTAGAAGTAATAAGTATTAAAAAAAGTGAAGAAGTAAAGTAAGAAAAGAAGATAGAATTTCAGTTTTAAGGAGTATGCTTTGAGAAGTTATAAGTATTTAGAAAAGTGAAGAAGTAAAGTAAGAAAAGAAGATAGAATTTCAGTTTTAAGGAGTATTCTTTGAGAAGTAATAAGTATTTTGAAAGTGAAGAAGTAAAGTAAGAAAAGAAGATAGAATTTCAGTTTTAAGGAGTATTCTTTTAGAAGTTATAAGTATTTAGAAAAGTGAAGAAGTAAAGTAAGAAAAGAAGATAGAATTTCAGTTTTAAGGAGTATGCTTTGAGAAGTTATAAGTATTTAGAAAAGTGAAGAAGTAAAGTAAGAAAAGAAGATAGAATTTCAGTTTTAAGGAGTATGCTTTGAGAAGTAATAAGTATTTAGAAAAGTGAAGAAGTAAAGTAAGAAAAGAAGATAGAATTTCAGTTTTAAGGAGTATTCTTTGAGAAGTAATAAGTATTTTGAAAGTGAAGAAGTAAAGTAAGAAAAGAATATCTAATGATAAGTTTGCGTAGCAAGCACTAAAATATAAGTTAGAATATCCAAAATGTTAATAATAATGTCACAATTACGAATCTGTATTCGGTTTGTATAGATATGCTTGTAGATGAAAGTTAACCTATAGAAAAGTGAAGAAGTGAAGTAAGAAAAGAAGAAGGAATTTCAGTTTTAAGGAGTATGCTTTGAGAAGTAATAAGTATTTAGAAAAGTGAAGAAGTAAAGTAAGAAAAGAAGATAGAATTTCAGTTTTAAGGAGTATTCTTTGAGAAGTAATAAGTATTTTGAAAGTGAAGAAGTAAAGTAAGAAAAGAAGATAGAATTTCAGTTTTAAGGAGTATTCTTTTAGAAGTAATAAGTATTAAAAAAAGTGAAGAAGTAAAGTAAGAAAAGAAGATAGAATTTCAGTTTTAAGGAGTATGCTTTGAGAAGTTATAAGTATTTAGAAAAGTGAAGAAGTAAAGTAAGAAAAGAAGATAGAATTTCAGTTTTAAGGAGTATTCTTTGAGAAGTATTTAGTATTTTGAAAGTGAAGAAGTAAAGTAAGAAAAGAATATCTAATGATAAGTTTGCGTAGCAAGCACTAAAATATAAGTTAGAATATCCAAAATGTTAATAATAATGTCACAATTACGAATCTGTATTCGGTTTGTATAGATATGCTTGTAGATGAAAGTTAACCTATAGAAAAGTGAAGAAGTGAAGTAAGAAAAGAAGAAGGAATTTCAGTTTTAAGGAGTATGCTTTGAGAAGTAATAAGTATTTAGAAAAGTGAAGAAGTAAAGTAAGAAAAGAAGATAGAATTTCAGTTTTAAGGAGTATTCTTTGAGAAGTAATAAGTATTTTGAAAGTGAAGAAGTAAAGTAAGAAAAGAAGATAGAATTTCAGTTTTAAGGAGTATTCTTTTAGAAGTAATAAGTATTAAAAAAAGTGAAGAAGTAAAGTAAGAAAAGAAGATAGAATTTCAGTTTTAAGGAGTATGCTTTGAGAAGTTATAAGTATTTAGAAAAGTGAAGAAGTAAAGTAAGAAAAGAAGATAGAATTTCAGTTTTAAGGAGTATTCTTTGAGAAGTAATAAGTATTTTGAAAGTGAAGAAGTAAAGTAAGAAAAGAAGATAGAATTTCAGTTTTAAGGAGTATTCTTTTAGAAGTAATAAGTATTAAAAAAAGTGAAGAAGTAAAGTAAGAAAAGAAGATAGAATTTCAGTTTTAAGGAGTATGCTTTGAGAAGTTATAAGTATTTAGAAAAGTGAAGAAGTAAAGTAAGAAAAGAAGATAGAATTTCAGTTTTAAGGAGTATGCTTTGAGAAGTAATAAGTATTTAGAAAAGTGAAGAAGTAAAGTAAGAAAAGAAGATAGAATTTCAGTTTTAAGGAGTATTCTTTGAGAAGTAATAAGTATTTTGAAAGTGAAGAAGTAAAGTAAGAAAAGAATATCTAATGATAAGTTTGCGTAGCAAGCACTAAAATATAAGTTAGAATATCCAAAATGTTAATAATAATGTCACAATTAAGAATCTGTATTCGGTTTGTATAGATATGCTTGTAGATGAAAGTTAACCTATAGAAAAGTGAAGAAGTGAAGTAAGAAAAGAAGAAGGAATTTCAGTTTTAAGGAGTATGCTTTGAGAAGTAATAAGTATTTAGAAAAGTGAAGAAGTAAAGTAAGAAAAGAAGATAGAATTTCAGTTTTAAGGAGTATTCTTTTAGAAGTAATAAGTATTAAAAAAAGTGAAGAAGTAAAGTAAGAAAAGAAGATAGAATTTCAGTTTTAAGGAGTATGCTTTGAGAAGTTATAAGTATTTAGAAAAGTGAAGAAGTAAAGTAAGAAAAGAAGATAGAATTTCAGTTTTAAGGAGTATTCTTTGAGAAGTAATAAGTATTTTGAAAGTGAAGAAGTAAAGTAAGAAAAGAAGATAGAATTTCAGTTTTAAGGAGTATTCTTTTAGAAGTAATAAGTATTAAAAAAAGTGAAGAAGTAAAGTAAGAAAAGAAGATAGAATTTCAGTTTTAAGGAGTATGCTTTGAGAAGTTATAAGTATTTAGAAAAGTGAAGAAGTAAAGTAAGAAAAGAAGATAGAATTTCAGTTTTAAGGAGTATGCTTTGAGAAGTAATAAGTATTTAGAAAAGTGAAGAAGTAAAGTAAGAAAAGAAGATAGAATTTCAGTTTTAAGGAGTATTCTTTGAGAAGTAATAAGTATTTTGAAAGTGAAGAAGTAAAGTAAGAAAAGAATATCTAATGATAAGTTTGCGTAGCAAGCACTAAAATATAAGTTAGAATATCCAAAATGTTAATAATAATGTCACAATTAAGAATCTGTATTCGGTTTGTATAGATATGCTTGTAGATGAAAGTTAACCTATAGAAAAGTGAAGAAGTGAAGTAAGAAAAGAAGAAGGAATTTCAGTTTTAAGGAGTATGCTTTGAGAAGTAATAAGTATTTAGAAAAGTGAAGAAGTAAAGTAAGAAAAGAAGATAGAATTTCAGTTTTAAGGAGTATTCTTTGAGAAGTAATAAGTATTTTGAAAGTGAAGAAGTAAAGTAAGAAAAGAAGATAGAATTTCAGTTTTAAGGAGTATTCTTTTAGAAGTAATAAGTATTAAAAAAAGTGAAGAAGTAAAGTAAGAAAAGAAGATAGAATTTCAGTTTTAAGGAGTATGCTTTGAGAAGTTATAAGTATTTAGAAAAGTGAAGAAGTAAAGTAAGAAAAGAAGATAGAATTTCAGTTTTAAGGAGTATTCTTTGAGAAGTAATAAGTATTTTGAAAGTGAAGAAGTAAAGTAAGAAAAGAAGATAGAATTTCAGTTTTAAGGAGTATTCTTTTAGAAGTTATAAGTATTTAGAAAAGTGAAGAAGTAAAGTAAGAAAAGAAGATAGAATTTCAGTTTTAAGGAGTATGCTTTGAGAAGTTATAAGTATTTAGAAAAGTGAAGAAGTAAAGTAAGAAAAGAAGATAGAATTTCAGTTTTAAGGAGTATGCTTTGAGAAGTAATAAGTATTTAGAAAAGTGAAGAAGTAAAGTAAGAAAAGAAGATAGAATTTCAGTTTTAAGGAGTATTCTTTGAGAAGTAATAAGTATTTTGAAAGTGAAGAAGTAAAGTAAGAAAAGAAGATAGAATTTCAGTTTTAAGGAGTATTCTTTTAGAAGTAATAAGTATTAAAAAAAGTGAAGAAGTAAAGTAAGAAAAGAAGATAGAATTTCAGTTTTAAGGAGTATGCTTTGAGAAGTTATAAGTATTTAGAAAAGTGAAGAAGTAAAGTAAGAAAAGAAGATAGAATTTCAGTTTTAAGGAGTATGCTTTGAGAAGTAATAAGTATTTAGAAAAGTGAAGAAGTAAAGTAAGAAAAGAAGATAGAATTTCAGTTTTAAGGAGTATTCTTTGAGAAGTAATAAGTATTTTGAAAGTGAAGAAGTAAAGTAAGAAAAGAATATCTAATGATAAGTTTGCGTAGCAAGCACTAAAATATAAGTTAGAATATCCAAAATGTTAATAATAATGTCACAATTAAGAATCTGTATTCGGTTTGTATAGATATGCTTGTAGATGAAAGTTAACCTATAGAAAAGTGAAGAAGTGAAGTAAGAAAAGAAGAAGGAATTTCAGTTTTAAGGAGTATGCTTTGAGAAGTAATAAGTATTTAGAAAAGTGAAGAAGTAAAGTAAGAAAAGAAGATAGAATTTCAGTTTTAAGGAGTATTCTTTTAGAAGTAATAAGTATTAAAAAAAGTGAAGAAGTAAAGTAAGAAAAGAAGATAGAATTTCAGTTTTAAGGAGTATGCTTTGAGAAGTTATAAGTATTTAGAAAAGTGAAGAAGTAAAGTAAGAAAAGAAGATAGAATTTCAGTTTTAAGGAGTATTCTTTGAGAAGTAATAAGTATTTTGAAAGTGAAGAAGTAAAGTAAGAAAAGAAGATAGAATTTCAGTTTTAAGGAGTATTCTTTTAGAAGTAATAAGTATTAAAAAAAGTGAAGAAGTAAAGTAAGAAAAGAAGATAGAATTTCAGTTTTAAGGAGTATGCTTTGAGAAGTTATAAGTATTTAGAAAAGTGAAGAAGTAAAGTAAGAAAAGAAGATAGAATTTCAGTTTTAAGGAGTATGCTTTGAGAAGTAATAAGTATTTAGAAAAGTGAAGAAGTAAAGTAAGAAAAGAAGATAGAATTTCAGTTTTAAGGAGTATTCTTTGAGAAGTAATAAGTATTTTGAAAGTGAAGAAGTAAAGTAAGAAAAGAATATCTAATGATAAGTTTGCGTAGCAAGCACTAAAATATAAGTTAGAATATCCAAAATGTTAATAATAATGTCACAATTAAGAATCTGTATTCGGTTTGTATAGATATGCTTGTAGATGAAAGTTAACCTATAGAAAAGTGAAGAAGTGAAGTAAGAAAAGAAGAAGGAATTTCAGTTTTAAGGAGTATGCTTTGAGAAGTAATAAGTATTTAGAAAAGTGAAGAAGTAAAGTAAGAAAAGAAGATAGAATTTCAGTTTTAAGGAGTATTCTTTGAGAAGTAATAAGTATTTTGAAAGTGAAGAAGTAAAGTAAGAAAAGAAGATAGAATTTCAGTTTTAAGGAGTATTCTTTTAGAAGTAATAAGTATTAAAAAAAGTGAAGAAGTAAAGTAAGAAAAGAAGATAGAATTTCAGTTTTAAGGAGTATGCTTTGAGAAGTTATAAGTATTTAGAAAAGTGAAGAAGTAAAGTAAGAAAAGAAGAAGGAATTTCAGTTTTAAGGAGTATGCTTTGAGAAGTAATAAGTATTTAGAAAAGTGAAGAAGTAAAGTAAGAAAAGAAGATAGAATTTCAGTTTTAAGGAGTATTCTTTGAGAAGTATTTAGTATTTTGAAAGTGAAGAAGTAAAGTAAGAAAAGAATATCTAATGATAAGTTTGCGTAGCAAGCACTAAAATATAAGTTAGAATATCCAAAATGTTAATAATAATGTCACAATTACGAATCTGTATTCGGTTTGTATAGATATGCTTGTAGATGAAAGTTAACCTATAGAAAAGTGAAGAAGTGAAGTAAGAAAAGAAGAAGGAATTTCAGTTTTAAGGAGTATGCTTTGAGAAGTTATAAGTATTTAGAAAAGTGAAGAAGTGAAGTAAGAAAAGAAGAAGGAATTTCAGTTTTAAGGAGTATGCTTTGAGAAGTAATAAGTATTTAGAAAAGTGAAGAAGTAAAGTAAGAAAAGAAGATAGAATTTCAGTTTTAAGGAGTATTCTTTGAGAAGTAATAAGTATTTTGAAAGTGAAGAAGTAAAGTAAGAAAAGAAGATAGAATTTCAGTTTTAAGGAGTATTCTTTTAGAAGTAATAAGTATTAAAAAAAGTGAAGAAGTAAAGTAAGAAAAGAATATCTAATGATAAGTTTGCGTAGCAAGCACTAAAATATAAGTTAGAATATCCAAAATGTTAATAATAATGTCACAATTAAGAATCTGTATTCGGTTTGTATAGATATGCTTGTAGATGAAAGTTAACCTATAGAAAAGTGAAGAAGTGAAGTAAGAAAAGAAGAAGGAATTTCAGTTTTAAGGAGTATTCTTTGAGAAGTAATAAGTATTTTGAAAGTGAAGAAGTAAAGTAAGAAAAGAAGATAGAATTTCAGTTTTAAGGAGTATTCTTTTAGAAGTAATAAGTATTAAAAAAAGTGAAGAAGTAAAGTAAGAAAAGAAGATAGAATTTCAGTTTTAAGGAGTATGCTTTGAGAAGTTATAAGTATTTAGAAAAGTGAAGAAGTAAAGTAAGAAAAGAAGAAGGAATTTCAGTTTTAAGGAGTATGCTTTGAGAAGTAATAAGTATTTAGAAAAGTGAAGAAGTAAAGTAAGAAAAGAAGATAGAATTTCAGTTTTAAGGAGTATTCTTTGAGAAGTATTTAGTATTTTGAAAGTGAAGAAGTAAAGTAAGAAAAGAATATCTAATGATAAGTTTGCGTAGCAAGCACTAAAATATAAGTTAGAATATCCAAAATGTTAATAATAATGTCACAATTACGAATCTGTATTCGGTTTGTATAGATATGCTTGTAGATGAAAGTTAACCTATAGAAAAGTGAAGAAGTGAAGTAAGAAAAGAAGAAGGAATTTCAGTTTTAAGGAGTATGCTTTGAGAAGTTATAAGTATTTAGAAAAGTGAAGAAGTGAAGTAAGAAAAGAAGAAGGAATTTCAGTTTTAAGGAGTATGCTTTGAGAAGTAATAAGTATTTAGAAAAGTGAAGAAGTAAAGTAAGAAAAGAAGATAGAATTTCAGTTTTAAGGAGTATTCTTTGAGAAGTAATAAGTATTTTGAAAGTGAAGAAGTAAAGTAAGAAAAGAAGATAGAATTTCAGTTTTAAGGAGTATTCTTTTAGAAGTAATAAGTATTAAAAAAAGTGAAGAAGTAAAGTAAGAAAAGAATATCTAATGATAAGTTTGCGTAGCAAGCACTAAAATATAAGTTAGAATATCCAAAATGTTAATAATAATGTCACAATTAAGAATCTGTATTCGGTTTGTATAGATATGCTTGTAGATGAAAGTTAACCTATAGAAAAGTGAAGAAGTGAAGTAAGAAAAGAAGAAGGAATTTCAGTTTTAAGGAGTATGCTTTGAGAAGTAATAAGTATTTAGAAAAGTGAAGAAGTAAAGTAAGAAAAGAAGATAGAATTTCAGTTTTAAGGAGTATTCTTTTAGAAGTAATAAGTATTAAAAAAAGTGAAGAAGTAAAGTAAGAAAAGAAGATAGAATTTCAGTTTTAAGGAGTATGCTTTGAGAAGTTATAAGTATTTAGAAAAGTGAAGAAGTAAAGTAAGAAAAGAAGAAGGAATTTCAGTTTTAAGGAGTATGCTTTGAGAAGTAATAAGTATTTAGAAAAGTGAAGAAGTAAAGTAAGAAAAGAAGATAGAATTTCAGTTTTAAG